>CAJHNH020007068.1:335000-347500 GCA_905116865.2 Candidula unifasciata
CACCAGTTGAGTGATTTAGTCTATTCGTGTAGTTTTGCTGAATTTATACATGTGCTGGTAAAGGCTCTGTAGCCGCAAATTTCTCTTTTTCATTTGTGTTTGTAATACTGTGAAGCTCGCTTATCTATTTTTCGTTCGGTTTTATATCTTTCCATTGTATTTCACAGGAGTGTCCAGAATGTCATGGCCTCCCTGCCCTCACACCTGACTGCTTACATTAGTTCAATCGTTCTAGATTCACACTGTGCGGGTACGCGTTGAGGCAGTATAGTGAGTGATTAGCATGCCTGCTTGCCAAAACAGTGGTCAGTGTTCAATAACTCTCAAGTCAGGGGCGCGGGAACCTAAGGTCTGGGACAGCTTGGAGCGTCCCCGTCCCAGAGTTTTTACGTAGCTAGCAAAACACCCCTATGCTACTGCTCCAGTCCATACCCTGTAACCAGAGCAGTAATGATTTATAACAGAGAAATATGGCAGTCCAGGAGCTGTATGAGACATCATTTGTGTCTTACTTCCCTATATGTAATTCTTTTTTTTTTTAGTCACTTGAGATCTTCTCTACTGCTAGGAACGTATTACATAATGCACTGTAATCCTGAAAACAACTTTGTTGGTGTCAAGTATTTAACAGTTCACTTTCGTTTATGTGTATTGTTATTCAATCAGATTTCTTGTGTGCTGTGTTTCGACTATGATAGTGATTCTATCCAGTCTGGGAGCAATCAAGTAATGGAAAAGTCTGGCCAGAAATTTCCGTGAAAATTCTATGGTGCCGATAACTTGAGTTACCTCATCCCTGGAGTGGTGTTGGATGGTTTTAGGAGCTGCAGAGTACACCCTATTTCTGTGGCTCTCAATCTATGCCGCGAACTTTTATTACAATTCCCGGATGTTGTGGCGACCCCCACAAACAATTAATTTCCTTCATAACTTCAAAGAGTGTGTGTTTTCCGATGGTCTAAGGCGACCCCTGTGAAAAAGTCGTTCGACCCACACACACAAAAAAAAGGGGGGGGGGGGGTCGCGACCGGCAGGCTGAGAGCCGCTGCCCTATCACAACACTGTGCCACTCCAGAGGGTCTTATATAAATAGGGCAGATCTTATTTCAGACACGTAACATAACACTTGCAAGATAGCACCCGCCTGAGAGTTTTAGGACGCCCAGCCAAAACCCTAAAGTTTAAGAGCTCCCAGCTCCACCCCAGCGTGTTTAGGGTACTAGGCCTGAGGCAAATCTGCAAGGGGACTAAGTGACCCCGTAAAAATCTAACGACGACCTACCAGTATACATTTTTTTAAAACATGTAAAATTGATATATTTTAACACATTTACACACGTAACGACGGCGTTCTATGTTTATGCATTTCACACACACACACACACACACACACACATATATATATATATATATATATATATATATATATATATATATATATATATATATATATATATATATTAAATTACGTGTCATAAGGACGCATTCAACTACAATATGGTTATCTAACATGAACGAGACCTGTTTATAACCTGAAACTATTTTGATCTAACATAAAGAGAGCCTTATTTTGTCAATGGTATCAGTCTCTAAAATGTACTTATATTAAAAGAAGTAGATCTCATTCTGTCTATCTCAACAGTCCCTAACATGTGGTAATCTAGCATGAAGAAGACCCAATTCCGTCCATCTATCACCCAGTGAAGACAGGGTTATCGGGCATAAAGGAAGTCTGTTTCCGCTAATCTGGCCGATCACTGACAATATAGTTATCCGACACACAGCAGACAATGGCTGTTAATCAAGTAACAGAAAGTAACGTGAACGGCACTCACAGACAGAAGCAGGAAGATAGAAGAACACACTAGACAGCATAAAAATCGAAAGCTATAGTTACCGTGCCGGGAATTGAACCTGTCACCTCCAGACGGCGTCTGCGCCTCGCCATAAATACAAGTGCACTAAGATACATGGTCAACTAGGCAACCCCCCCCCCCCCACCCTCCCCCCCAAAAGCATGTCGTAAGAGTCGACTGATTGGGAACCTCCTTCGAAGTCGGAGTGCATCTGCCAGAGAGGCGACGAAATCTGCATACACATGAGTCAGATCTGTAAAACGGATGTGCATACTTGTAGAAATGAAATTTCGAAAAGTGTCTTATTTTCTTCCCTAACCGATGAAAGAGATTTACAGTTAGTTCGTCGACCGTATCGCGAAGACAAGACATTCAAATCTTCAGCATCACCATCAAAGGAGAGGTCTATCATCCTCGTGTGTCTTACGCAGTCTAAATGAGAGCAGTGATCGAAGAGGGATGTCAAATTCGCTATAAAGAAAGGCCTCACTTAATACTTTATCCCGTGAAAGCTGCAAAGTCTCATCTTAGATGCAAACGAAGACAATGCAACGAACGTCCGTTCAACTAACGAAAGAAGAAGAAAAAATGTTGCGTGTCCTTTGCACGACGTTGCAGAACCAACCCCAGCACTTCTTCGCTGTTTGTGATGTTACTATATAATTTTACGCTCATTCGTATGTCGACTTGGTTCTCAGCGGCCAGTTCTCAATACCACTGTGGAAACCATCTCTAGGCGGTCTGCTGCCAAATCGCCTGCAGCTGGGATAGAACCCGGCCCCTAGGCATTTAGAAGCGCTTTCGCAACGTCTAAGGCAAAGGTGAAGAATAATGAATGTCGGCAAGAAGCAGAAGTGGCTGGGGCTCTGAATGAATCATCTTCTCTGTGCATGCATTCCATCACCCTCTCTTTTTTCTTCGTCAATCTGTATTTATCTCTCTTATATTCTAATTCTCTCCTATATCTCTTCATCTAATACACGCTCCACTCTTTCTCCACCACCTTTCCCTCTCGGGTTAAATATAGTATAAGCTGTGTCAAAATATTTTCAAAACAATACCAAAACCACGATTATAATTATTGATTGGATGTCATAAACACTGTCACTAGAAAACCAGCAGAACCTGCAGTCAGAAACATGAGGCTCTACCCAATACGACACCGGTCATGTACTCAGAATGGAGAAGACCAGACTCCCCCATCACGCCCCTATATGGACACCGGAAGGGAACAGAAAACGGGGAAGGCCACGAGATACCCTGCGTAGAACCATCATCAGGGAAGGCTCAACCATGGTCCTAATGAACATTGAGGACCTACACCAGGTGGCAATCAATCCCCATACGTCCAGAGCTATGACCTTTGTCCTATGCGCCGCCCTAGGCTCAAGAGGAAAGATGAACTAACTAACACAACATGAAAATCGGCTTTGTCAAAAACAATTGACATTCTCCCGAATGTGAAGAGTTTGCAACTGATTAGAAACAGGAAATGATAATGGGGAAAATGCGACTAATTAGAGGTTCGAGCTGCGACTCGCGGCAGTCCACGGCTGGTTTTTAAAACCGGGCGGCTCCGGGGGTTCACCCAGCTTCTAGGTATCGGGTACAAGAGTTAATACTCTGTGGTGAATGGAGGAACGTCGCTGTAGCTACAGAGTTGCGTGCGGACGGCGACACATGCGGACAGTTTCTTATCAGCTGTCCGTATTGGTGACAGAGCATTAATGGTTTTTAACCGTGTGAAATGACGCTGGTTCACATCTCCCGTCTTTACTTGAAAAAAAAAAAAAAAAAATAGAGGTTCACAAAATCGAATGCGTTGGGAGGAAAGGCGCAGAAATCGGAGCCTAGCTGTAAAACACAACACAACACTCCAACAGCAAGTTTTAAGGGCGGATATGTAAATATATATTTTCCGATGGTCAGGCGACCCCTGTAAAAGGGTTGTTTTACCCCAAAAAGGGTCGCGATCCATAGTTTGAGAACCGCTGATCTACACAGTGTCCTTGTGTTTGGTCTACCGCGAGCATGCTTGATTGGGACAGCCTGGTCACTAATCACTTCCTTGAACTTGAACTTGGTAGAAAACAAAAATGATAAAACTCCTCGACTCTTTCAGTCTGCTCCTGGTTGAGCGGTGACTATATCAAGTCCTTGTTTGTGTGCTGACTCTAGGTCGTTTTGTTTTTTGTAGGCGTTTGGTTGTGCCTTGATTGCCGATCTTACTATTTGTCCTTTCCTTTTTGCCTGTGTGAGCTGTTAAGCACTCTGTCCGTGATTGTTCCTTGGCTGTTTCCTTGTACACCACATCGAAATCGATAAGCTTGTCACTGAGTTCCCACCACACGGCCCCTTTCAGGGTCCCACTTAAAATCTTTTTTGTGCTTTTTATTTTTTGCATCTTACATGTGTAAGTGCGTTAAGCGTGTTTTTTTTTTTTTTTTTGGCCTTCATTTTGTTGGTTTGGTATTTATTTTATTTTTTTGGCCTTTTTTTTTCAATTATTTATCCAGTTTTATTCTGGCCACACATGGTATAGAAGTAGTGGGGATGTAACACAGTTTATGCAAAAAAATTAAGAGAAAATTGAAAGCTTGAAAAGCTGAGTAGGACATAAAGCAAGGTCGAAGGAGAGAATGAGATAGATAGCTTGCTAGGTGAGGGGAGATTGCTGTCAGGTTTGATGGCCGCGTCCGTTTGTCTGTTCTCTGGTTGGTTGTTTCCTCCAGGTCGTGGCGACTCACTCTAGGTTCGTGCTGTTTGATGGGGTTGCGGATTGAGTTGTTGCTATGCGGTTGTCGACTATCGTGCGGTTCCCCCCTGTAGTTCTGCTAATGAACTGTTTGACGAGCGCTTCCAGGGCTTTGTCGCTGGTGGTGTGTAGCCACTCTGTGAGGGATACTTTCTTTTTGTGGGTCGCACAGTAGTCAAGGATCGGTTTACGAGAGATGTCATGCTTTTTGCAATCCAACATGTAGTGGCCTATTGAGTTTTGGCATCTGCAGGTAGGGCACGTTGGGTTTTTGTATACATCGGCCCAGTGTCCCAGCCTCAGATTCCAGAGTTTGTTGACGGACGGGATTTTCGTTTGTTCTTTTATCTGAGGCTGGGGCCTTGGTTTCTTAAGAAGATTGTCTTCCCTGCTTGCAGTTATGCCACTGGACTTCCCAGGCTTTCAACAGAAGTTTAGTGGCTGCGCGGCCTTCGGATTTGCTCAGTCCTATGTTTAGTACATCGGCGCTGTTGATGCCTTGTTTGGCAGCTAGATCGGCCGCTTCGTTTCCAGCTATTCCTTTGTGGGCTGGAATCCAACATATTGTTAGTTCACATCCTTTGTTTCTTAGCTCCGTTGCTGCCGCAAGAATCTCTTCTTTGACGTCTTGTCTAGAGCCTCTGCTGAGGTCTTTGAGAGCTAATACTGGTATTAGTGAGTCTGTGAGAATGTGAATTTTGGCCGGGGGGTTGGCTAGGGCGAGGCTGGTTGCTACTTTGATGCCGATTAGTTCGGCTGTGCAAATTGAGGTCCCGTCAGTGAGGTTGAAACTTTGTGTTACTCCGAGCTGTGGGGCGAAGATGCCTACCCCGACTTTCCCCTCCTCATTTTTAGAACCGACGGTGTATATCTTGACGCTATCAGTCGCGAGATGTTCTAAATACTCTTCTGCTATTTTTTTTTGGCTTCTGCTCTGTCGGTCTGTTTAGTGATTAGTTTAGTTAGGGAGGTGTCGGTTGCCGGTGGGGACAGTTCCCATGGGTGGAAGGTTCCATTGATTTTGATGGTGTCCTTGAAGGCTCGGTCTACACCGCTTCCTTCCACCGTTCTCGCTAGGAGCCAGGCTACCGGTTCCTGGAACCGTGGAGATTTGCCGCTCCCATAGTGGTGCAGGTTGGGGAGGAAAGCGTCCCTGGCGGGGTGTTCCGGGTCGGCGTTGGCCTGCATCCAGTTGTCTGCGCCTGAGATTAAGGGGCGTCACTCCGAGTGCAACTTCCATTGCGGCTCTGCTGGTGCCAGGGCCAGTTCCTATGATGGTAGCTAGGGCTTGCCTTTGGATGCTATCGAGGCTATTTTTGATGTTGTCGGCTGCTGAATCGTACACGATGGAGCCGTACTCCAATCTGCCTCTAATAAATGTCATGTAGAATTGAAGCATTGTTTTGGTGTGGGCGCCCCATCCGCTGCCTTTTATGATTTTTAGCATGTTATTGAGCGGCTTGGACCGCTCCACCGTGTACGTTATGTGCCTATTCCAGCAGAGTTGCTCATCTAGCTCCATCCCTAGGAATCTGGTGTGTATCTTTCTCTGGATCTGCCTGCCTCCCATTTCTAGCCTGATCGACCCTTCTTCGTATCGCTGCATGGTTTTTTTTTTGTTGAAGATCATGAGGGCTGATTTGTCAGTGTTGACCCTGAACCCCCATTCGTTCATCCAGCGCATAACATTGTTAAGTTCTGGCTGGAGACCGTTTCTTACTTGAGTAATCTCGCTCCCGGTCATCCACAGAGCGCAGTCATCAGCGAATTGGGACAGTTTGACTCTTTTATCTGTGATCACTCTGTGGAGGTCGTTTACCAGTAAATTGAACAAAGTCGGAGAGATTACGGCCCCTTGTGGGATGCCGTTTTCCTGCACTAGGGTGACTGATTCTTCATTCGGATCTGGACTGCGAAAGTTCTTTCAGAGAGAAAGCTTGAGATGTAGTTCAAGATTCTTCCCGCGAGCCCTAGCCTCTTGATCTTGATGATGGCTCCTTCGCGCCAGCACTGGTCGAACGCCTGGGCGAGGTCTAGGAAAGCGGCCATCGTTTTGTCTCCCCTTTTGAACCCGATTTTAGTGTCGTTTTCCAGCCTTATAATTTGGTCCAAGGTTGACCTGCTGGCCCTGAATCCTGACTGGGTGGGGCTGTAGAGTTTCTCTCGGTTCAAAAAGAAGATGAGACGTTTATTGATAACAGTCTCTAAGACCTTTCCCAGGTGGGAGGTGAGGGCAATCGGTCTATACGATTCTGTGTTCTGCGGATCTTTGCTGGGTTTGAGTACTGGGATTACCAGAGCTTTTTTCCATTGAGTAGGAATCCGCCCCCTGCTCCATATTTTGTTATATAGATTTGTGATGGATTGAATTACGTTAGCTGGAAGCATTTTTAGGATGGAGTAATAAAGAATGTCGCCTCCCGCTGATGAACTCGCCTTTTCCTTGATCGCGGTGGCTACTTCGTCCACTGTGATGTCGGAGTTTAGGGGCAAAATGTCGCTTGGGGATTGAACCGGTCGTCCTCTTTCCTCTTCAAAGTAGCGGTTTCGCCTGTCGATCTCTTGAGCGCCCAAGCGCTGGTTTAAACTGACATTGAAAAAGTGGCGACCAAAGGTGTCGGCTTTTTCTTTGTCGGAGATGGCCAGGGTAGGGATTTTTAATGTCGGAATTTTTGCATGTTTTTGGTCCCCTTTTATCGCTTTTATCTGTTTCCAGACTTTCGTGGGAGCTGTGCTGGGGTTTAGCGATTGGCAGAATAGTTTCCACTGGCATGTTTTGGCTTCTTTTTATGATTCTGCTGGTTTCATTTCTAATATTTTTGAAGTTTTGCAGGTTTTCTTCGTTTCGGCGTCTGCGGTATTTGCGCAGCGCTGTCTGTCTCGCGTGGACCGCAGCTTCACAGTTTTCGTTCCACCAGGCCATCGTTTTTTTGTTACTACGTTTAGGGGCGAGATTGTCTCTATGCCTATTATATATAAGGTGGTCGGGCATGTTCTTGTTTGGGATATGCTTGATAGCCACCTTCAGGATAGCGGTAGTGAGGTTTTCTGCTCTTTGGTCTATGTCGTCTTCGAGAACAGTATTAAAATTGGTGGATGAGATTTCGTAGCGGAATGCGGCCCAATTAGCTTTTTTGATGTTAAAGTACGGTCGCTTAATTTCTTCGACTAGCTGTGGGCGTGTTCTCGTACTGATTTTGATTGGCAGGTGGTCGCTGCTGCTGTCGGACATGACTGACCAATGGCAGCCCGCTAGCCCCGCCGTGGCTATTGATAGGTCTATTGATGTATCTCGCCTTTTGAGGCTGGAGCTTATCCTAGTGGCGGAGCCATCGTTGAGTACTGTCAGGGAGTTGTCTTCAATAAACTGCATTAGGTTGTTGCCTCCTCTGTCTGCTGTTGGTTCTCCCCACGTCTGATGATGCACGTTCAGGTCTCCGAGAAGTAACGTGTTTTCTGTGAGGAGGCTTTTGATTGTGTTGAGGTCTGCTGCCTCAATTTTCCCTGCTGGGCAATATACATTAATGATCGTTAGGTCGTGGTTGTGGCCGGCGATCCTGATTAGCATTCCTTCCATATTTCGGTTGTTAAAGCCAGTGTGAGAAATGACTTTTATTTGGTTGCTGACCAGGGTCGCAACCCCGCCACTCCTCGTGATGGCTTTTCTATCGTTTCTGTAAATGTCGAAGCCCGGGCGCGTGAATCTACCTCCTACTTTAAGTCTAGTTTCCTGCAAGGCATAGACTGTTGTCTCCTCCCATGTTTGTTGGAATATATCTGGGAGGTTTTTTTCTGACGCCGTTGCAGTTCCACTGCAGAATATTAATATTGGCATTCTCCATTTTTAAAGGAAATAAACGCTGTGCTAACACTGTTTTCTTTTTAAGCTTCTTGGCTCGTTTCTATTGTGTCTGAGTCGGGGTCGGGTTCTGAGTCTGACGATGAGGATTCGTTATCTATCGTACTAGAGTCCGATTCGGGTAGCTTGCCTTCTATCTTCTCCAGCCTGCTGATAATGGACGCTATAGTCTCCTTCGTGATATTGGTAGCGGTTTCGTTGAGGCGGTCGCAGACAGGCAGCTCGATTGGGACTTTTTGGTTTTCGGCGGGTCGGTTTTTGGCCGAGTTTTGGGCGGCTGCCTTTAGGAGTTCGATTTCGTCAATGAGGGTTTGCTGCTTTTTCACCAAATCGTCGATTATGTCGCGACAGTTTCGTATTTCTTGGGACATTTGTTTTTCTCTTTGTGCATACTGGTCCCTTTCTGAGTTCAGCTTTTCTTCTAGCTTTTCTATCGCATCAGCTGATCCGCCTAGGATGCCGTTTGTTGGGCTTGTGGCGACTGGGGTGGGCTGGGTGGCCGATAGATTTGCCGCTAGATTCTCTAGAGATTTCTGCGTCCTTCTAACTTCGGATGCTAGTTCTGTGGGAGACTTTTGCTGGGAACGGAAAAATTTGACGGCTTTAAGCGAGGTTTTGGTCAGGATGGCTTCCGTCCAAGCTTTTTGTTCTTCCTTTCGTCGTCGGCAGCCTAGGTACTTGGCGCTGTGGCTTTCGCCGCAGTTGGCGCATTTTCGGTCAGGGTTATGGATTTTGTAGTCGGTGACTGATTTCGCCTTCGCACATTCTCGTATCCAGTGGGCGGCGGAACAAAAAGCGCACACTGGTGACCGTTTGCAGTTTTCTTTAGAATGGCCGAAGGCCTGGCACCTCCCACACTGAATGAGGGGCGGGATGAATGGTTCACAGAGTTTTGACCTGGTTTTGTAGATGATATGAGGGGGTGAATCCTTCCCTGAGATAGTCAGTTTGATTACTTGGGTGGGTTTGCCGTTTTTCTTTAACACTCGGGAAGCGTGGGTTATTTCAAGTCGCGGGTTTTCGTTTTTAAGTGTTTCGGTGATTTGTGAAATTTCGTCCGAAATGTTTATCCCCTTTATCACAACTTTGGACTGTGGTTTAAATTTGTCAATTCTTATTTCAATGTTATGGTCCAGTTGCAAAGACTTTCCTTCCCCTTTTACGATCTCATTGATCAGCTCGATCGTTTGTTCGGTTCTACTCAGGATCACGGTTAGTTGATTTGTCTCTTTTTGTAGGCGGAGGTGAACTACAGAGTGGTTCCCTAGTTTGTTGTTTAGTATCTCTTTGGCTTTCGCGTTGTCCGATTTCGCGATTGTCATTAGCGAATTTACTGGGCACTTTGTCTCAGTAATTATTAGTTTTGTATTAAGTGTTCTCTTAGTATTTGGACGGAGTTCTGTCGGGTTGGCCGAGGAGGCGGTCGGGGAGATTGTGGGTGGCGCGTTTATATCCCTTTCTCCATGGGGTTTGGCCGTTCCGTCCGTGACAGCTGTCGCATAAGTCTTGGCTGTCTCGCTTTGTGAGTGCGCCGGCTGAGTTTCGACTGTGGACAGCGGCTGGATGGGTGACGTGGGCGTGGAAATCTTTTTGGCCTGAGACGTTTTGGCTAGAGGGCTTACTTCTGGCTCTTGGTCCGCTATTGCCTGTAGAACCGGCTTCTTGAAGGAAACCCGAGGCGCCGTCACTTTTGATGTACTGTTTTGGTTTTTCCCTGTTGGTATTTTAATTGTAGAGTTTGACTCCTGAGAGCTGGCTCTGGTAGATCTCCGCGTGGTAATCGGCGGTGTTTTTGACATTTTTAGAGTGGCTAAGCCCTAGATGAAAGTTTTAAGCGTAGATTATACTCACACACTCTTGGCTTGCTGTCGTCTTGGATGATGTGTCGTCTCGAATGGTAACAAGTTAGTGCAAGAGCTTGTCCTCTGCTGGGCAACAGGCCTGGTTAGGAAGTCCTCTTAGGCAAGAAGGATTTCCCAGGGTGTTCCCAACAGTACACAAGGCTAATGCTAAGTCTTGCGAGGCAACGAACTCTCGCTTGACTTGGTGGTCTTGTGACTAGGTAGCGAGTGCTGGCAGATCAAGCCGATTGACAAGCGATCAACCAGTCTTCTCGTTTCCCTAGCACGTACCAGATCTAGCCGAGCGGAGCAGCGATCAATACTAGTCCCTGAGGTAGCCTGTGATTCTCCTCTCAAGCGCACGCTGAACTAAATTCGAGGCAACGAACCCACTCGATCATAAGACACCCACGAGGCAACTGACTCTCTCGCTGTCTTCCCTGTCTTCCGTTGTCTCGATGTCTCTCCGTGTGTCTAATCACTTCCTCTACCAATTGCCTGTTAAATATGCAAGGCAACGCAACCGGGTCAACCGGTGTTTTCGCCTGTCACGTCAGCGCGCTATATAACTTCCACATCTGTCATTTTATCTTTAAGTTTTTCTTAGGACACGCGCAAGACCTTGTGAGAAACATCGAGTCATAACTTCTTCTTCTTCACAATACATCCTCTTTTACCCCTTTTTGCTCTTCTGGCTGCCTCGAACACAGCTACATTGTGCTGTTGTAGTTTCCCTAATGTTATCTTTCCAAATTGTTATCGGTCCACCTCATGTTCTAAATCTTATCTCCTCTCTTGGGGTACGCCTTGTAAAGTATAACGCAACAAGGCATTCTTTCGATGTGGGCAAACAATTTAATTTGCTGTTATTGTATATAATTTAGAATTGGTTCTGTGCCGACGGTTTTCTTCTTTCGAAAGCATTCTTAATATTTATCTTTTTTGGTCACGCCTGCAGCCCTTCACAGACATCTCATTTCCATAGTTACTAACGTTCTATTCTGGTTTGTTGTGAGTGACCACGACTGACGTTGAAAGAAATGTTTCTCTGCAGTGACTACTGCGTAGCCGATGTCAAATGTCCATGGAGGTGTGTTAGCACACGAACCGATACATGCTGCAGGAGATCGCGGATTGTGGAGAGGCATGATCGCCCACGCCATTCGGCTAGGCACGTGATGACGATAATGATGATGATTATGTCAAATGAAGGGTGGTATAAAAAAAAATATTAATAGAAATTATAAAGAAATAAAATAAACTCTGATTCTACACTGGACTACTGGTTACTTCGTAATTGCTGTGTGCCCTAAATTCGGGAGGATCGACATGACTGCACTGGGTGTGATCCCATATGGCTCCGGCTCTCTCCGTAGAACGGCTAGCCGCCTGCCGAGAGCATCTCACAGAGCAAGAACTCCGTAGCTCTGGTGACGATTCCCAGGGATCTCCGTGAAAACTGCAGGCGTGAACTGAACGACACAGCCTTGAGACAAACCCACGACCTTCAGAGCGCGAGGCAAACGGCGTGACCACTTCGCCAGGGAGGTCACACAAAGGTCCCTAATTCAAATTTGTTATACGGGTTTCTGGGATTTGCACCGATCTGATTTTCATCCTTAAGATGTTTATCCAACAGTAGCGGTTTCCTATCCGCTAAGACCTTCTTCTTCCTCAAGTCCAAGCAGTGTGGCGTTGATAGTAATGTCTTATCCAAAACCTTTCGTCTCGTGTACTTACCAACGACACATACACACACAGATGATCCTCCATGTCATGATGTCAAACCTTCCGTCTCGTGCACTTACCAACGACACATACACACACAGATGATCCTCCATGTCATGATGTCAAACCTTCCGTCTCGTGCACTTACCAACGACACATACACACACAGATGATCCTCCATGTCATGATGTCAAACCTTCCGTCTCGTGCACTTACCAACGACACATACACACACAGATGATCCTCCATGTCATGATGTCAAACCTTCCGTCTCGTGCACTTACCAACGACACATACACACACAGATGATCCTCCATGTCATGATGTCAAACCTTCCGTCTCGTGCACTTACCAACGACACATACACACACAGATGATCCTCCATGTCATGATGTCAAACCTTCCGGCTTCCAAAAAGGTTTTCACAAATTTACTGTCTATGATTTATTGTCGGCTCTGTG
>CAJHNH020007068.1:352500-387599 GCA_905116865.2 Candidula unifasciata
GGTGTGACCAGAGGGTCTGGCCGGCACACTACACTCAAAGGAATGGCAGGATGGACATATAATCATGTAGAACGAACTATAGTTGGCCAGGCGCCGAAGACAACTTCATCCAGCAGTGAGGCGTAGTCATCATTTAGTGGTGGCAGGTCCGTGTTCTGGTGGC
Organism: Candidula unifasciata; assembly: GCA_905116865.2. Classification (NCBI taxonomy): domain Eukaryota; kingdom Metazoa; phylum Mollusca; class Gastropoda; order Stylommatophora; family Geomitridae; genus Candidula; species Candidula unifasciata. The sequence continues at coordinate 352,664 of CAJHNH020007068.1, forward strand.
ATAACTGTAGCTTTCCATTTGTAGACTTTCTGGTGTGGTTTTTCTATCTCTACCTTTTTCCTTTACATTTCGAAAAAAAGGGGGCGGGGAGGAGCTCCATGGTCTCTCGAGGCATAGTGTCCGCCTTGCGTGCTAGAGATTCCGGGTTCAATCCCGGTAAGGGCTGGGATTTTTTTACGTGGACTTGGACTTCTATAAATTCCCCCTGGTCTCTGGGTAGTGAGATCAGACGCCCGTGTGCATTGTTGCGCACGTAAACAAATCCCTTGGCAGTTGGAAATCGAAAAGAGTAGCATAATGGCGCTGCCCATGCAAAATTTGGAATTTAAAATGTACCCAAAGTTTTTCAGGATCCTCGCCGGTGCTACAGAGCCTGTACACTGTGCTGAGCTTCTTTGGAGTCAGACCTGAGTTGGAAGAAGAACGGATCACTTATGGGTTACTACCCGTGTGCCATGATGTTGATCAGTTGTTCAAATCTTCAAACTTCCTTTACATGTCGTTAATCGATAGTCGAGGTTCCAACATCATCACAGACGGGTCGTCCCGTAACTGCTTCGTTTGTTTGTTTGTTTGTTTGTTTGAGTGTTTACTTTGCGTCCCACTTTGAATTTTGATAAATAAACATAGTATGCTTACATATATAATACAATTGGCATGTGAAAGATGAGTGTTTGAAAGCGCCGAATGTCAGTCGGATCTGCGTGCCCAATTTGTAACCCTTTAGGAATAAAGCTCGCTGTTCGTTCGTTCTTGTGGGTGTCTGTATACGTAATTGTATTTGTGTGTGTGTATGCATGCATGTATAGGTGTGTATGTATGGAATGTGTGTGCATGTCCATTTATGTATGCTTTCTGTCTGTTTATGTATGTAGATGCGTGTATGTATGCATTACGTATGTCAGTATATGAGTGTGCATGTATGGGTATGTAAGAGTATGTGTGTGAGTGTGTACGTTTGTGTACACTTGATGTGTGTATGCATTATTCTATAATGTATACTTCTTTATTATATCCATAACATGAATTTTTGATAACAGGCATTGGTACTCTGAAAAATGAGTGCTTAGAAGTGCCGAATGTCAGACAGGCCTGCGTGCCCAATTTGTAACCCATTGAAAATAAAGATGTTCGTTCGTTCGTTCTTGTGGCAGTGAAAATCGCCCAAAATTCCATTGCCTGTCCCACTGGTGAAAACTAGCATTTCAGTCCCAACAAAAAACCGCGAAGCCTGCTATAGCAAAATTCTTTGCATCTATGATACATATCAATACATGTCTATCTGGTTATCGTGTTGTTTCTTTGGCTAGGAAGATAATGAAATAGTGGACTGAACCCACTAAGAGACTAAGACATTAATACAATCTAGTATACAAGAAAGGTGGCTGGTTACACCTTTCAAATGGTCTCCCAAGACTCGCTAAATGGCATCTCTAGTGAGGGACAATATATTTATTATATTCAGACTAAGGACAGGGTACAACAGACTTCATCAACGTATGTTCGAGTTTTTCGGTGTAGGAAACACGAAGACGTGTCCCTGTGGCTGGCTTAGCACCAGAAAATGCTGAGCCTGTATGGTACACAGTGAGATATGGACTGCGCAATAGCTTTGATAAAGGCTACCGGCGTCCTGGTATAAGTCTTTTGACAGAAGCATCCAAGAAGAAGAAGAAAAATATGAGCCGGCGTGCTGTTGATCAGATCACCCAGGGTGCATGGCTATCTATACCTGTCTATTAGCCGGCGTGAGTGGTTTCCAACAACGTGGGAACATAGCACCCAGGGTACACAGATATTTATACTTGTCCATTAGCCGACGTGAGTGATTTCCCACAGAGCGGGAACACATCCATCGATTGCCAGCTGGCCTAGACAATTTGTATATAGCGGGTTTACACATTCGTGCCGTTGTATTTTCGATAATTTGTCGGTAATTACTTATCCCGGGAACGTGATTTTTTTTTTTTTTTTTTTTGCATGGGCTTCCATTTTCTTTTCGGCGTTAATGTTTTATATATAAATATTATTTAGACTGGTAAATTGTATCTAAACAGACGTTTTTAAAGTCCATGCCGTGTGGCGTTGGCAGTCATGACCATCCACAACCTTCTGTCTCGTGTACTTTTAATCAATTCTGACACAGATGATCTTCCTCTGCCTTTCCTTCCCTCCAGCTTTCCTACCGTCACGAAGTATTACATGTTTTCTTCTTCTCATCACATGACCGAAGAATGTAGATTGTCTCTGTCTGATGAGGGCAATCAGTTCTTTTCGTGGGTCAGTTTCTTTCAAGAATTCTTCATTACTATTTGTATCTGTCCAGGGTATTCTCACCATTCGTCTATAAAACCACATCTCCGCAGATTCCAAAAAAGTTTTCACTAAATTACTAATTGTCCATGATTCACACCGGTAAATCAATATAGAATTTATTTAATTTTAAAGAATTCTCTGTCTCGTCTCAAATGACAAAGAAAGATCGCATCAAATATTCTCCATTGTGTCAAAGGCTGCCTTTGCTTGAGCTATTCGACATATAACTTCCTTAATATATCTTCCATCTGATGTTATCAGGGTACCCAAGTACTTAAACATATCAACTTGCTTGAGGTTTGTCCCATTTACTTTGATGTTGCATTTTAGTTATATAGCAAATTGCATTACCGATTTCAATTACCCTACCCCTAACCACATAAGTTACCCCTATCCCTTTGCATCTTGTCACGAAACGTAGAAACGATCATGTTAACTCATTTTATAGCGCGTTGCGAACTTTCAGCGCAACAGTTGTGTCCTTATTCAGAATTTACACAAAACACAAGAAAAACATGTTTTTGTGAAAGGTTGATTAGTTACATTGGAACTCCGTGTTGTATAATTCCTAATAGGCAATTCAGCAAGGATCACTGTATATTCATATGCTTCGAATAATCAAAAAGGCATTCTAATTACTTCAAAGACTAGTCGCCAGTAAACTGACACACTAATTTTGTTTCGTTTGTGGGGGGAAACGAACCTTTATGAACAGCTTTTTGAAAAACTAGGATTAACAACAGGAAGTCCTTTCTTTTGCAATGTTCCGCGTGGCTTTTGTGACATTTTCTGATTTTTAAAAAATTATTTAGATGTCATACAATGTTTACGTGATTTGTCTATAATAAATGATAAGGGAAAAGGTCTAAAACTGTTTATACTGCTCTGTCGTCGATGAATCTCTGCCAGATGGTGACAACAGTCTTGATATTATGATTGATATCTAAGTGACAAACCTATTGTCGATAATATAGTTAAGGATATGAAAATTAAAGAAAATATTTCAATCGGGTCGATGTTCCCATCAGCGGTTACCCCAATTTTTGGTTGTTGTGAAATCTGACATGTCATACACAAATGATCATAACATCTAAAGTATTGAAATTAATTGTTTCAAATAAAGACTAGCCGATAAATAACAGAACAGAGGAGACACGTGCTTCTTAGAATTACATAGCTATTTTGTTGAACAAAGAAAAAAGTGAAGTAAGCACAACATTTATTATGTAAATAATCTACATATGTGTCTAACATCCTTGAATGTTGTGTGATTTTAATAATACTAGGTTGTAATACGGACATTTAAAAAGTTTATATTTATTCTGCACTAATTTATTTTTATTGTGATATATTATTAATCGCTATACAGCAACTACTTTTTAGTCAGGAAGGTTTTAGCTTTGTCATGTTGCAGTAAAAAAAATAAAATCCGCTCAAAATTAATACTGTCCAAACCCCAGAAAAAATGTGGACCTAAAAGAGTTAATATAAAAAGCCCCCTCTCTTCCCCCCCCCCCCCCCCCCCCCCCCCTTTCTCTCTCTCCATCAATGTGTAATCGAATACAAGACCGTCGTACCTGCAGAGGAGCGTCTGTATTACCGTGGCTTCCTTTCTGATATTACATGATTATTTCTTCTTCTTGTGTTCATCGACTGTAAACTCCAAGGAAAAGTCTGGCTGCTCGTCCACTTCTGGACTTTGGCGGAACTAGAGTGTTGCAAGCACAACGATTTTACAGATCTGGCTTATTTCTACACAAACCGTTGGTTCCTCGTGCAGGCGTACTTCGACAGAGACATCCTCAATTAATCGGCGCCGTGCTTGTTAGGTAGGGGGGTAGTTATTCCATGGGGCCCCGGGACTCAAACAGATACATTCAAGGTTACAATATATGAGGCAGGGTGGCCAGTTCCCTGTCATATCGCCTCTCTTTCCTGGTCAATTCGCTGAACATTTTGGAGATTAGCTGGTACCTGTTGTTAAAGGCTACAGCATGATAATGCTAACGACAGTCTCATTATAAGTTTGAGGTTTTAAACACCGGATCAACATCACGGTGTAACCTATAAGTGCTCCATTCTTCTAACTCAAGTCTGAGTCCAAAGAAGCTCAGCACAGTGCACAGACTCTGTAGCACCAGCGAGGATCCTGAAATACTTTCGGCAGATTTTCAACTCCACATTTTTCTTGGGCAGCGCCGTTAGGCTACTCTTTTCGATTTCCAACTGCCAATGGATTTTTTGCTGGCGCAACAATGCACACGGGCGTCCTATCTCGCTACCCAGAGACCAGGGGGAATTACTAAAGGTCCAAATCCAAGTGAAAAAATCCCAGCCCTTACAGGGGATTGAGCCGGGAACCTATAGAACTCGAGGCGGACACCATGCCCCGAGACCATGCAGCCCCTAGTCGCATAAGAGATACTACCTTAGGGACATGAGGTTAAAGAGCTTGAATAGAAACTAACCATGTGTGTAATGAGATCCTTGAGAAAGGTTGCGAACAAAAGCAAAAAACGCAGGAGAAATAAAAATATCTGACGAAACGCTGGAACACAACGGTAAAGTCGCAGTGAAAGAAATACTGAATATTTCTGCCATCTACTGGGAATGAATCCAACAATGCCTGCAGCGAGGGCGTACAAACGTGAAAAAGGAAATACCAAGAAACACAGGCAGACCAAAAAGGACATAGACTGAAGGTGTCAGTGACAGCATCAGATTTCATAATAGCACAGCATACCAACAACCAAGTGCACCCTAGCTCGGATACCTATCGTGCAAAACTGCGACGTCTACGGCTACCACTTACTTTCATATTAGATCTTTTCATGTATGCGCTTTTGGGGGTTCTGGCTGCATTATAACGAAAAGGACCAAACCATTTGATCTTCTGTTTCTCAATGAATTTGGTGCATAATGCTGTCACAGTATCACTTCTCACTGTTTTCTTCTGAAGGTTAAATTGGCGGTTTCCGTCATGCATCTCACTTCACAGGCGGTAATTTTACCTAGGTTAGCCTTTGATAATGTCCAAGTCTGGCACTGGCAGCACATTGCAGGTTTGAATATGCTGTTTATAATCTGTTTCTTGGTGCTCATACATATGTTTGGATGTCTCAATAATGGTGTCAAAAGATATATAAGAGTGCTGGCTTTATGCCATCCTGTTTCTATTTCCCGATCCATTTCCTGTGGTTTGAGTATATACCTCATAGATATCTAAACACTTAAACCTGCTTCAGACAAGTACCATTCAAGCCGATATGTAGCCGATTAGAAACTCTACTGACCAGCATTACCTCAGTTTTAATCGTAACTATCATCAACATCGTCATCCATTTTCATTTTTGCCCTTAAGTTCCGTGAGGAGGAAGAATTTGCAATTCATTGCTTGGCGAGTAACAATGGCTATTGTCATTCCGTGTCGATGTAGATCTTTCACTAAAACATCATCATCATGCAGCAAGTCCTTTGCAGAACGTCGCTCTCATCGCGGTCTGCCTGAAAGAAACTCGGTCTCTCGCCAACTCTCCCGCCTCATGAACTTTTATACTCAAGGAGTCTCTTATATCATGTCCCCTTCTTCGTGTTGGTCGGCCTCTGGCCATCCTTCCTGGTGCCATGCCCTTTGCTATAAATGTTTCCAATCCGTCGTAGCGCTTGATATAACCAAAATATTTTAGCTTCCTTAACTAAAACAAGATTCCCAAATCTATACTTTTACTCAGGGGCGTCGGAAACAATGGGCCCAGACAAAGCTCCTTGAACCTCCGTCGCTAACCTCCCAGGCTCTTTGTGCTGACACCGCTAATGAAGCACACATTCATCCATAGGCAGCCTGCACCCCGTGTCACAGAACCACCGTCTCCATCCAGCCACGCAACAGGAAACACTTCCCTATCATTATGCTGCCAGCTGCTCCTCCGTCATCGTTTCCAGCGTCGCAGTCTGTCTTTTCCCGGGCAGGGAGATCAAAGTCCCTGTTATGGACCCTTAAATAAGCAAGATTCCGCTGCTGTCTAAGCTGCTTTATAACTGGTTATTGATTTGTTGCTGGCTAAGCTGAATACATCGGGAACAAGGAACACAAGAGAGCGATTAGGTTTGATAGAGAAATGAGAGTGCATTGTAGACGCGAAAATAAGGCTTTCAGCCGCTCTTTAGCCCTTTGTTAAAAGCTTGTATGAAGCGATGAATTGCGCAATTAATGAGGCCACTGCGGGAGAGAGAAATAAATATGTATTAAACACGTTCGCACTTAGGTGGCGAGAAAGACCCTCAACATGTGTATACTTATGTCACGAAGATAGACACAGCCCAGTGGTGTTGCCAGTTCAAGAAAGTAATTCTTCTTTTTCTTTTCTCTCTTCTACTTCTCCTTCGCTTTCTTCTCCTTTCACCTATTCCTCTTGTTATCGCCCAAAGGGGAAATATGCGCTCTGCCATTAAGCGACAAGTTCCTTTTCCTTTGCCAATCAAGTACCGCTGACTCCATGAGCTCCCCTGCGTCTCCACATCAGTCAGTCTCTTACAGCCACCTCCAATGTTAGATCCATATTTGAATAGACCCATCAAGCGCCGATTGGGAAGCGGTCGGCTTCAACTGCCTACGACATTTCAGTTTGAGGTTGGGTCCACCTGAGAACGCAGGGCAATTATTGGAAGAAGATCTCAATATAAGATCTTTGGGTCGGTCAGAAAGTGCATCATACATGAAGTGTCGATTGTTTAATATAAAAAAATATATATATTAAAAAAACTGAGCCTACCACCGTATGCCTGATTCTTATCTGGTGTGAACAGGAGGAGGACGAAAAGAAAAAGAAGAAGAAGAAGAATCAACAGGGAAAGGTAGGGAGGGGGGGGGGGAGAAGCAGAAAAAGCGTATTAACAATGATGATGACCACGACAGAGGAGCAGCAGTAGCGACACATAACCAGTGGTTAAACAAGATCAGTTAAACCCAAAGAACACTGTATCTGTTAAATGTGGAGAATGGTACATCTGTTAAACCTGGAGAACAGTGGATCAGTTAAACCTGGAGAACAGTGTATCTCTTAAACGTGGAGAACACTGCACTCATTAAACCCGGAGAGTACTGTATCTGTTAAACCAGTGGAATAGTGCATCTGTTAAACCCGGAGAACAGTGTATCTGTTAAGTCTGGAGAACAGTGTATCAGCTAAACCCGCAGAACAGTGCATATGTTAAATCTGACAGAAAAGTGCATTGTTAAACCCAGAGAGTAGTGAATGTGGAGATGCTAAACATAAATCTCTCGCTTCCCCTCCAAGTTGCATATCCTTTACAGGACGTTGCAGAACCAACACCAGCATTGGTTGTTGTGGTTTTTCTAGTTAAATTTACGTCCAGTAGTTTGCCATTGCCCTGGACGGTCGGCTTCTCGATACCACTGTCGAAACCAACTCAAGGCCCTCAGATGGGATCGAACCCGGCATCCCGGCATCACAAAGCTCGTGCGCAACACCTTAGCCACAGAGGCCGACTTCCCTCCAATATTAATATTAAATGTACTTGTTACATAGCCAAAATACAGAGCGTAATGAAATAAAAAGGGAGTAAAAAATAAAATAAAAAAACCCATTACCGGATTCTCCTAGAAATTGATAGAACCCGGAAGAAGATGGTTCCCCTAATAGAAACAAAAAATAGGAACTGGAGAAGAAGGAGAGAAGAGGAAATGGAAAGAGAGACACATGCGGCCCACACTGTATTGATCTCGCAGCGCAATGTAATAGATATCGATTGTCAGATCGGGCGCCAGGGAAGAGTAAGCCAGGGTCAATCTTTGCCTCGACAACGGCTACGCAGAGGCATGCGAGGCGCTAGCAAGCAGCCTCTGGTGACAGAATCGAATGTGAGGCGACCCCCCGGTGACCAACAACTACAAACACGGAACTTCGTGAGTCAGACATGGAAATCCACCACCAGGGTAACTTGCTGCTTTCTGTCCCACACAACGCACTGAATGTGATCGAGTTACTTTTCCTTTTGAGGTAACCAGGCTGAGTGAGGAGGGATCATGCTGTACGGGTAACACATGGTCTGAACAATAGCTCTGTCCTATGAAGAGGAGGAACTTGCTCCCTTAACTTGTATGGCCGTACGCTGTGATTCCTATGCTCCCATAGAGCACAATAGAACACCACCATCCAGACCAGTAGACTACACACTTGTATTTTCAGGTGACGTCCCCTTGCATATTTGACATGGACCACCCCCCCCCCTCTCTCTCTCTCTCTCTCTCTCTCTCCCACACACACACACACACACACACACACACATTTAAAGGGAAAACAGGCCCGGCTCTCTAGCGAAGTTGGTTAAACCTGATATACCAGCGTGGTGAGAAATGAACAGGCAGAAAGACTGGCTGGATCTGCACCACTTGGTGTGTCCATCTATCTTTCGACTTCTTTCTAAGAGTGCTGATAAATCAATACATTGTTTGTTTATTTATGATACATATACAGTCAGTGTCAAACGTAACTTAATATCAAGGGAGCCGCGGACGCAGTCTCGCGTTGTTGTTGCGACTGTTGTTATTCTTCTTCTTCTTCTTCTTGGCGTTTACCAACTGTGCAATCCGGCGACAAGTCATGTTTCCAGTTCTAGACTTTGGTTCAGAGCTTTAACTTGAATTGTGCTTACACGCCTGTTTTACAGATCGGGCCTATTTATATGCAGACTGTTGGTTTATCGCCTGCTCGGCTTCAAAGAAAATGCCCTCAGTAACCACCATGTACGACATGCTGGTTAAGATGGCAGTGGTCCTACTGCCCCCCCCCCCACCCCACACGACATTTATAATGTTCTTTAGGAGGGGGGCTGCGGCGGAGCTTAAACCTGGCTTAAACGCATAATAATAATAATTATCATCGCTACTGTTGTTCGTTCATCACGAGTGATGAAGACCACTTTCATCTAAAGCAGTAATGATCAATGATTATGAGTTTGAAGGTTGCCGATTAGTCCAATATGAGCCAAGAAAGTTCTTGAGCAGTGCGGACAACATATGGAAGCCGCAGTAAGTGTGGGATTAGCAGTACGATTCTTTCTAGTCTGCCTCCGTTTCTCTGCCTGTGCAACCTCTGCTGCCCGGCAAGCCGATGCACCATGTCTGAGGGACGTACGTCGCTATTATTAATGTACCCAATTCATTCATTCATTCAGTAGCATGTCCCTCGCGGAACCTCGCTGCCATAACAACCCTCCAGAAAACCTTCCTATCCTGAGCAAGATGTCCTGCGTCTGATACACCCATCTGGAGATCATCTGCCACATCCTGCACCCATCTTCTCCTTGGCCTTCCTCTTCCTCTCTTCCCAGGCATATACCCCTCCATTATTGTTCTCTCTAGACTTCCATGACGTTTCAAGTGATCAAAATATTTCAATTTTCTTTGTTTTATTGTCTTTACTAGCCAACCCTCTTCAATATTCAGCTCTTGAAGTATGGATGCATTTGTTCTTTTCTTTACCCAAGATATTCTTAGAACCTGTCTGTAACATTTATATTCAAAAGCATTTATGCGCTGTTCCGCTTGTTTAGTAAGTGTCCAGGTCTCACAGGCGTATGTTGCAATGGGAAAGATGCATGCTCTTAAAAATCTGACCTTTGTAATTCTATCTGTACAATTCCATAATCTTTGGAATTGTACAGATAGAATTACAAAGGTCAGATGTACCCAATAGCAAATACATATACCAATATGCCTGTCATAGACCCAGTTCTAGGTAGGTGTACGAGTGTTGTTGAGGCGCTGTTTTGAAAAGCGCATGTTTGCGCAACCTGTGTACATTTGAACATTGGTGCTAAACGCCCGAGAGAAGAGAGGGACAGCGATCAACATCATCACCAATTTCCACTTCTGCCGTAAAGCACCGTGGGAAGGAACAATCTGCGATCCATTGCTTGACGGGACAGCAATATGGATGGACAATGACAGTTAGTGTAGGATACGGCAGACTCCTTAGTTTTATTTCGTCTGCCATGCCACTATGTTCTTCAGCAATGACACGTCAAAGCCGATTAGTGGACGAACGATTTCGTCAGCCGTGTCTTCAGTTTTCTGGATCTGTTCCATGTAGTCGCCAGGATTGTCTACACTATTTAGTTGGTGTTCTGTTTAACAACTCTGTCGGCGGTGTCCGAAAACGGTTCCTGACAGAGATACTGGAAAAGGGGTCCCTGGTCATATCTGCACATCATCGGGACCGGGTCACCCCCTGGTTCGCCGACAGACGACTTCGTCGCCTGTCGAGACAGTATTTTAGGCCTGTCTCCTTTGATCGCAGCAACACTGCAACAGTCTTTTTCATGGCTCTCAGTTGCGTGCACTGATAAGCCATTTTATTGGGTAAAGATAACCTAGTCACAATTATTACCCAAAGCTGCCCCTCCCCTCCCTTCGGGGATGGCTGAACATTACAATTTTTTTCGAGCAACGGAACATCAATACCTGAAATTATAAACATACATACATACACACACAAACGAACATATTTTTCTAGGTTTTTATGACCCCCCGCAAAAAAAAAATTTGTTTATTGGGGAGGGAGGCTTCAATGTGCCTTAGTCCCAATGTTCCAGCACAAGTGACTCGGAGTGCCCTCGAAGATTATTCTATGTGCCGGACTTGGCACATGAGCCATAAATCGCCGACGCCTGGGACAGTGGACCCCGTTGTGAAAGGCGAGTTATCCCGACGCCTGGGACAGTGGACCCCGTTGTGAAAAGTGAGTTATCTCGACGCCTGGGACAGTGGACCCCGTTGTGAAAGGCGAGTTATCTCGACGCCTGGGACAGTGGACCCCGTTGTGAAAGGTGAGTTATCTTGACGCCTGGGACAGTGGACCCCGTTGTGAAAGGCGAGTTATCTCGACGCCTGGGACAGTGGACCCCATTGTGAAAGGCGAGTTATCTCGAAGCCTGGGACAGTGGACCCCGTTGTGAAAGGCGAGTTATCTCGACGCCTGGGACAGTGGACCCCATTGTGAAAGGCGAGTTATCTCGACGCCTGGGACAGTGGACCCCGTTATGAAAGGCGAGTTATCTCGACGCCTGGGACAGTGGACCCCGTTGTGAAAGGCGAGTTATCTCGACGCCTGGGACAGTGGACCCCGTTGTGAAAGGCGAGTTATCTCAGGTGATATATTGATGTTGCTGGCCCACCCTTTCAAGATACAGCTGCTTGGAGAGAAAAACTGATTATTGGAAATTAATAAGACAGGACGTTCATCAACAGAATATGGTAATCCTGGGGGGAAACTGCTGTCACGAAGATCAATAGTTGATATGAGCTCTCAAGACACTGACAACGCAAGAAGTGTACTCGTACTCACAGATGACTTGCTGTTTTTAGAACGGGCTGTTCTCTGTGGCTATCCTCGCGGCATAGAACTAGCGAGTTCGCCTCGCTTTCCCGGGGGCGGGGGGGGGGGGGGGGGCAGGGTGGCTCTTCCCACCTAGAGGTGAACATTATATATCGAGTGCCATTAGTCGCTAATATAGGTCTATTCCTTGTCGGCAGTTATCCTGAAACATATACTTAGTCGAAGTCGAGGTTTCAACATCCTTGCAGTCGGCTTCCTCCACTCTTACTTCGTTCCTGTGCCAGTGAAAATCAAATAAAATGGCCCTCACTGTCTCATTTAAAAGGGAAAAAAACAACAACCGGTGAACACAGAATTGCTACCGCAACAATCTAGAAATATGCGCACACAATAAATGCATATGGCAGTTTCACCAAACAGGGGCATACACCCGGAGGTTCCCACATCCCAAAGAGTGTCCAGAAGATACAGTAGCTAAAACCCGCCAGGAAGAGAAACGCAGCTAAAGATCAGCCAGCGGTCTTCAGTTGTGTTCGCTCCTCCCAGGAGTATAACGGCAATGTACTACTGATGGTCGTCTGTGGGCACCCCTTTTAAATATACAGCTGCTTCCAGAACAAACAAACAAATTGGGAAATAATAAGATAGGACTTTAATCAACTGGAAACGGTAAGTTTAGAGAAAGCTTGGCAACCCTGATAACAACAGAAAGATGTATTTCAAAATTTAAATTTAGAACTTACGCAAAACCAGCATTATACAAAAAAATAAGAATATTCTATGCAATCTTTCTTTTTCAATTGACACGAGAAAGAGAATTCTCAAGTGCTATTTAAATCTTACCCTTATATATACAAGTGAATGACAAACAGCTGTACGACTAGTCAATAATTATTTAGAAGCGGTGGAGATGTAGTTTTATACCCTAAAGATGAGAATACCCAGGCTAGGATAGACGAAGTGAGTTAAATAAGATGTCAAACGAAACGGTCACGTCATAAAACATTAAAAGAGAAAACATGGAGCATAAGGTGACAGTGGGAAAGTTGAAGGCGAAAAGATGCAGAGGGAGACCCAGAGAGAAGATGCATAACAGTCTGACAATATGGCATGAAACATTATCTGTGTCTGAAGTGATTGAAAGTACACGAGCCAGAAGGTTGTAGACAGACATGACTATCAAAGCAATATGGCAAGAAGAAGAAGAAGAAGAAAAAAAGAAGAAGCAAGAAGAAGATGATGATGATGATGAAGATAATGATGACGACGACGCCGACGAAGATGACGAAAGACACCCAAACATGAGGCCATGACAAAACAAACTTTACGGTGGCCTGAAGAAAACGGTGATGGAGGGTAGTTTCCGGAAACCAGAGAGAGAGAGAGAGAGAGAGAGAGAGAGAGAAAGAGAGAGAGAGAGAGAGAGAGAGAGAGAGATGGCTTTTGAGAGACGTCAATTGGGTACTGGTTCCTTCTATCTGATATTCACATTTAAGGGGAAACTATCATCACAACGGATGGAAAATATCTTGCAGACATTAAAACAAGAGTTACCAAGGCAGCAGCCTACAACACGATGGAAAATGGGGGAGAGGGGGGGGGGGGGTGGAGATAACCGTTAAAAGCGCTGTAGGTTGCAGCAAGAAAAAGAGCGTTAAAATGTTGTTCACAGCCTATATGGCTGACAGCATGTGAAATTGGACAATAAGCAGACAAAAAACACCTGGTGGCAAAGATTGGTTTCTGGGGGAAAGAGAAAGAAAACCACGCAGGGACAGAAAATCGAATAAGGCAATCCTTTAAGATGCAAGAAAACGACCGGAAATGAGTGTTAGGACTAGATGTAGACAGACAAGATTTGTTCGACCCTTCTTCTGCTTTCGTTCGCTTAAAATAGATGATCTACATCTGTAATGCTGTCTCTAGTATGAACTTTACCGTCTTTTGTAATTCACTCAGCGCCCAAGTAAAGTTTGATCCGTAAGTGTTGGATCCATTAGAAAGAGAAGGGGGGGGGAGCTTTAAAATTACAAATAACTGATAAATTGGTTCGAAAATAACAAGGGATGAATCACTGGCAGTGTTTTCCATCTTGTAGTTCGCGATTACCCGGGGCTCTGCCGAAAAAAAAATATATTGAAGTGGTCCGTAATTTCATTTAAATAAAACGAAATAAAATAAACAAAAATAAACAAACTAACAACTATTAGGCTTCGACAACTTGGGAAGCCCCGATTGTTTTTTTCTCCACATCATTTATCAAATTAGGGATTTGAACAAAACAACTGAGCTGTACACAAACACCCTACCGCCCCTCAAGGTCAGACCTTTCAGAACATCAGTGTCCGATGCTGGGTTTGTTCCACGTTAGTCTCCCCAAATAGAGTAGGTCACCTTTCATTCACAAGTTTGTTGGGCTGAAAGTTACGGGTGTGTCTCGCTCTCTTATTTGGTTTCTGCGATGTCTTGCATTTACGTTTTAATTCAGAAAAAGAGAATGCCTGTGACACAGGTTGCAGCACTTTTGGGGGAGGGGAAGGGGGTGTTAGACTCAGTTTCTCCCTGTTTTTTTAGAGTGTTAAAAGTACTGGCGTGCTGAAATATAGTGAAGTGAGCTAGTGTGTCTATGGGCGGATCTGGGGACTTACTCGCTACTGTGCAAAAGTTTTTCATGTGAACGTAAAGTTGTAAACCCAATAATCAGCCACATAAGGTTACACTTTAACCTCTGGTTCGCTGGTAGACTGAATTACAATGTAGAAAAATTATGCTTATCTAACAAAAGTATGTCACCAATATAAAAAGTTTTCAAAACCCTGCGCTAGCTCTTACTGTTAAGCACAACCTTACAGACATACAAGAGGACAATACCGCATATAAGATGATAAAAACTTGTTGCGTCAAAAAAATAAAAAACGGCAAATTACTGTCCTTATATACCACTTCTTCAGTGGAGGCAGGGGGCCTTTTGAGCCAGAGGTTCCAATGCCGCATGGTTAGTGTTGTCGCCACGACTGTGCAGGTGAGGACAGAAAAAATCCCCAGTCTTACCGAGGATTCGAACCCGGGTCTCCCGAATGATAGCCTATCGTTCTAACCGTTCGGCCAGTAGCTCCTCTTTGGTCAGCCGCTCCACACTTGTTGCGTCAACAATTACTATCTTTTGTTATTAGGAATGTTTTTTGTTTTTTTAAATCTTGTATTTAATCAAAGAAGCGAAATGTTGGCTTTTTAAACCCGACACTGTAACACAATATTTGCTTTCTCGGTTACAATAAGTCTCGCTACAAGATTCTCACAAAAAAGGTTATTGGAATCGAGCAGAATCTAAATCCATTTTGAAGGCCCAGTGATCGATTCGGCTTTAAAGACGGCTGTCAGGTTCGCTCTGATAGCGCTAGCCATCTCGCTCTCTGTTCTCCTATTAATTAGATAACAACGCTCAAGGAGATATGTTAAAGGAACCAGTTTGCCCAGAAACTAGTTATCTTGTATGTCAGCTCCGTTGGCATGAGCTCGAATCCGCTTCCAGATTGGCCCTCTCCTCCTGGCTTCCGGGGCAATATTCTGGGGTAGGAGGTCTCGGAAAAGGAGAAGGGGGGGGGGGGGGGGGGGGGAATGCCACCTAACAAGCATGTCGTTAAATGCATATAATTAGGGTTGCTGAAATCGGATGTGGTGGGCCGAAATTCGCAGATATCGCAGCCTGAATGTAAACCACAATACAACGTGCAGCCATTTTAAGAAGCAAATGCAAAAGACGTAGAAGAAGAAGAAGAAATTAATGAGATAGTTGGTGGATTAGGTTCAACCAACTGAGATAGCGAGCACTGGTCTTTAAAATATAGGTCTAGCCCCATATGCCTGAAGGCATGGGAAAAGGGTCCGTTTACTTGTTAATCGTGCTTGGGATGAGGTTTTGTTTCTTCTGACCACGTTTTAATCACATTTTGTTAGTTGGTAGTGCGAGTGGCGGTGTTTGCTAGGGAATCCTGGAAAAAAAGTAGAATAGATTTTATACCCCGCTAGGACATAACACACGCGATAAACACCTGATGACACAAAGTGCAACCATGCGGATGAGGATCACCTGTGGAGAGGTCCCAGAAACCGCGTTCAGCCCCCAGACCACATTTATGGCCGGGCTATATTGTGGCCCCTGACAAGAGCCAGGGTAGGGTTTCAAATAACGAAAAATTGCATCTCACAAGGAGATGACAAGATAATACGAAAAAAGTAGAATACCATATTTTAAATAAAGAAAAGTAAGATCAACAGTGACGGTTTAGAGCCACATGGGCATCGTAGTCGACACAAACTGTGCAAATTATGATTATTACTTTTTTTTTATATAATCCAGCCGCTCCTTGCACTCTCCAGCAGCGGTTCTCAAACTGGGTGCAGCGGCAGTAACCAAGAATTTTTCAAAATCTGCGTGAGACCAGCGAAGACAACAGTATAAAACAGAAATACCGTGAAGGAAGCCAAGAAGAGTCTGGATGCAGGTGTGTTCAGAAGACAACAGTATAAAACAGAAATACCATGAAGGAAGCCAAGAACAGTTAGGGATGCAGGTGTATTCACAAGACAACAGTATAAAACAGAAATACCGTGAAGGAAGCCAAGAAGAGTCTGGATGCAGGTGTGTTCAGAAGACAACAGTATAAAACAGAAATACCATGAAGGAAGCCAAGAACAGTTAGGGATGCAGGTGTATTCACAAGACAACAGTATAAAACAGAAATACCATGAAGGAAGCCAAGAAGAGTTCTGGATGCAGGTGTATTCACAAGACAATGCTACAGGCAAGGCTACAGTGCATTCTCAACGTACGCTTACATAAAAAGCTGATACAGTAACAACTTTTTTTTTAATTAAGTGATTTGAGATTTAAATCAACCAAACTTCCCATTTACATAAAGGAAATAATGAAAAATTTATCCAAACAGTTTAACTCACAGCATTAAAGACAAATGAACATTAAATGTGCACCGTTTTTTCTTCTTTTCCTAAATATTCACACCCCTTTGAGGTTGAGTGGGAAGGTTTTTTTTTTTCCGACAAGGGTGCTGCGGCGAATAACAGTTTTAGAACCGCTGCTCTACAGGAACTTTGAAATAGTCGCTTCACTGTCGCACACTCCCCCTCCCCCCTTCTCTTTCTCTCTCTCTCTCTCTCTCTCTCTCTCTCTCTCTCTCTCTCTCTCTCTCTCTCTCTCTCTCTTTCTCTCTCTCTCTCTCTCTGGTCTAACTTCTATTACTTTTGCCCCTGACAATAACCATGTTTTTGAAACACAATATTATTTCTCCCCACAGAAGACTTCCCCGTCGCCCTTGGTTACTAAATCTAATGTCTGGTAAATGATTCTGAAAAGGTCAAGCCTCACAAAATGTTACTGGAAGCCCAGATCGTGTTTGTTTTCATTTGCATAACGCAGCCGACGCATACACACAAAACTCTAAATGCAAATCAACATTCCGCATAAAGCTACCCAGCTATTTCAGCACTATCACAGAACAAGGGGATTTAAGACAACCCCCCCCCCCCCCCCCCCCATTTTTTTCTGAGGGTCAACCATTACTTTCCTAAATTTGCAAGGGGACTTATGTGCCCCTACGGTCCAATAATGTACAGAAGTATTATTATTATTATTTTTTTGTACACATATTATTCCAAATATCTTATTATACTTGTGCCATTCGAATGATTATTATCAGGCACTTAAACAAGGCTGTGCTTCCTGAGACCCCCTCATTAGAAAAATCTCCATTATTTTCGCTGTACCGGCTGCCCTGACCACGGTTTTATACATCCAAATAAATAAACATCTCGTGAGGACAGTACTAGAAATACTGCCGGTCTTGTGGAGACATTACTAGAATTACTGCCGGTCTTGTGGAGACATTACTATAAATACTGTCGGTCTTGTGGAGACATTACTAGAAATACTGTCGGTCTTGTGGAGACATTACTAGAAATACTGCCAGTCTTGTGGAGACATTACTAGAATTACTGCCGGTCTTGTGGAGACATTACTAGAAATACTGCCGGTCTTGTGGAGACATTACTAGAAATACTGCCGGTCTTGTGGAGACATTACTAGAATTACTGCCGGTCTTGTGGAGACATTACTAGAATTACTGCCGGTCTTGTGGAGACATTACTAGAATTACTGTCGGTCTTGTGGAGACATTACTAGAATAACTGCTGGTCTTGTGGAGACATTACTAGAATTACTGCCGGTCTTGTGGAGACATTACTAGAATTACTGCCGGTCTTGTAGAGACATTTCTAGAATTACTGCCGGTCTTGTGGAGACATTACTAGAATTACAGCCGGTCTTGTGGAGACATTACTACAATTTCAGAGGGTCTTGTGGAGACATTACTAGAATTACTGCCGGTCTTGTGGAGACATTACTAGAATTACTGCCGGTCTTGTGGAGACCGGACAAGAAATACAGTCGTCTTGTGTAGACATTACTAGAATTACCGCCGGTCTTGTAAAGACATTTGTAGAATCACTGCCTGTCTTGTGCAGTTGTTATTAGAATTACTGCCGGTCTTGAAAAGACATTACTAGTATTACTGCCGGTCTTATGCAGACATTAGGAGATTACCGCCGGTCTTGTGGAGACATTACTAGAATTTATGCCGATCTTGTGCAGATATAGCTAGAATTACTCTCCGTCTTGTGTAGACATTACTATTATTATTCTCCGTCCAATGTAGATTAATACTGGTCTTGTGTAGATTTTACAAGAACTACTATCCGTCTCGCCGGCGTAATGCTGACCACATTACCCACCGAGTGCCGATTGGTCTGTAAAAATATGGGTGCTCTTCCCGTATGCCCGATGCGCCTAAAGGCGTGTAAAGGGATCTTTACTTTACTTTACTTACTATCCGTCTCGTGAAGATATGACTAAAATTTCTGCCTGTCTTGTGTAGACATTTCTAGAACTCTCAGTTCTTAGTAGACATTGTTGGAATTACTCTCCGTCTTGTGTAGTTAAGTTAGTTGTGTATCCTTTACAGGACGTTGCAGAACCAAGACCAGCATTTTTGGGCTTTTGTGGTTAAGAAAACGTTACGCTCAGCACTTTGCCACTGCTGCTGAACAGTCAGCTCTCGATACCAGTGTCGAAACCAACGCAAGACAAACCGTCCGCAGCCAGAATCGAGCCCGGCCACCGGCATTACTACGCGCGTTCGCACCACCTAAGCCACAGTCTTATGTAGACACTAGCTGTACCCGGCCACACGTTGCTGTGGCCCAGAATGGTGAAATGGAGAGGAAAGAAAATAGCTCTCAGCTAACAGTGTCTGTTTTACCCCCCCCCCCCCTCTTCCAACCCCTCGAGTCATATCTCCCTCTCCGAAGAATTGAAAAATCATCCATGGCGAAATTATTAAAATAGAAATAGTTAGGAAATTAGAACATTAAAATAATATTTTAAGCTCTCTCAGCTAACGGTGTCTGGCATAACCCCCCCCCCCCCATCCCCCCTTTCCGGCTTCCCCAATCATATCTCCCTCTCCCAAAGATTGAAAAATCATCACCTGGCGAAGTCATATCTCCCTCTCCAAAGGACTGAAAAATCATTCATGGCGAAATTATTAAAATAGAAATAGTTAAGAAATGAGAAATTTAAAATAATATTGTAAGCTCTCTCAGCTAACTGTGTCTGGATTTACCCCCCCCCCCCCCCCCCCCCCCCAACATATCATCTTCTCCGAAGGATGGGCAAGTCACCGTGTAACGAAATATTGTAACTAAATTGAGCTTTGCATCCGTGTCCACACTGACTTAAATAGGTAGCATTAACTTGTACAGAGAATTAAATGTAGCCAGTGTAACCGCTACCACATCACCCATCCAGTACCAGTACTACTGCAACCACAACCACCACCACAACAACAACAACTGTCACTACCGTTGTGTAGGTCGGTGTAGAAAAGAGGAGTTAGCGTCGCATGCTGTCGCCACGAACTATTTAGTTTGATTTTGCCCCAGACATATGAAGAAGAAAAAAAAAACTTCCTCACGTAACCAGTGATGGAACCCACAGTGAAAAGTACACTATACTCACGAACAGGGGAGAAAAATACCTCGCACCCGTCATCTCTCCCTCTCCGAGGGAACGATTTTTAACTGTCCTTGGCATCCGTGTCCGCCCAAACTAAACTGGACTGTAAGTCGTCTTAGTTAACAGTTGCTGTCATCGCCGAATAGTTTTTGATCGAGAAGCGTCGCGGGGAGGCTAATTAGGACTTAACTGAAATCGGATGTCTTTGGGCGAAAGGCGCAGATATCGTAGCTTAGCTGTAAACCACAACACAACGTGGCAACCACCCTTTTAAGGGAAAAAGAACAATTATCACCCAGCGGGGAATCGAACACCGGTCACACGCGTGAAGGATGACATACTTACAACTATACTACCGACGACTGAAGAGTTTAGGTCAGATATCGCAGCCAAGCTGTAAACCACAACACAACGTGCCAACGGCCCTCTCGAGGGCGAACGAAGATTACCCGTGACATGACCATTGAGCATCACGTCGCCGCTGTCGCATGCTAGCTGTAAACCCCAAAACCGAAAAAGGCGTAGATATCGCAGCCTAGCCATAAACCAAAACATAACGTGCCAGCCGCCCAGTTAAGGGTTGAAAAAAAATTATATCACCTAGAGGGGAATCGAACGCGGGTGACCTGCATAATAGGCAGGATAGCTACCAACTACGCTACCAAACACTCAAGTAAATAGTGGAAATGAAATTATATAATAATGCAAAGTTCAATAAGAGCTCGGCGGTCAAATACGGGCAATGAACTAAAAACAAATCCGGGCCGGCGGCGAAACAAATAATGATTTGACCATTGCTGGAGCTGCGTTGTTCGTGGTTTGTGCGATTTTCTGACCCAAAAAAAATCACGCTTAGTGTCAAAGGCAACGTTGTGTGCAAGTTTGAAAGCAATCGTTTCAGTAGTTTCCGAGTTTTAGGCTAACAACATCGAAAAATTAACATTTTTTTTTAAAAAGATTACTATAATTGCTCAGGTTTATTTCTGGGGGCAAAAAGGGGGAAGCAACAGTGACAGTGAATCCTATTGGGAGTGTTATCAGAAGTGACAAAGTGTAAAGTTGACTTTAAAGTTGGCTACCCACACCCGTAAAGCACTACTTACACAAAAAATAACTAAACCTGTGAGCTGTACGCAATAGCAAAGGATTAACAGGTCTATTCAACAAAGATTGCCCAGGGGCCAAAATGGGGGTTGTCATGGGTCAGAGACCCTAGCCCAGAGGTCCTCAACCTGTGGGTCGTGACCCTTTATTGGGTCGAATGACCTTTCACGGGGATCGCATAAGACCATCGGGAAACGTTTACTGAAGTTATGAAGTAGCAAGAGAATCAAATTGTATGGTTGGGGGTCGGCACAACATGAGGAATTGTATTAAAAAGTCGCGGCTTTAGGAAGGTTGAGAACCCCCGCCCTAACCCCAGGGTAGAAGAAACCACGGCCTACTCTATCTAGAGAAGGCGGTGGAAGAAACGTTATTAATACGATACGACGGGCAATGATCCGCTGGCCACTTGCTAGGCCTTGCCTTTCCTTTGAACGTCGAGTATCGGCAGATCCCCTCATCACTTTCTGAGGCATCCTTCTCACCAAACTGTGGTGACCTTTTTGATCCTCTGAACTGGACACTTCAAGTGTACTCACCAGGGTAAACAGCAGAGGAAATACTCTATGCCAGTGATTCCCAAACTTTGCGCCGCGGCGCCCCGGGGAGCAACGACCTCTTCACAGCGGAACCGCGAAATATTCGAAGATACAAGAGTTTTTATTTAATTTAAATCTATTGTTAGTTAGTTAGTTAGTTAGTTAGTTGGGTTATCCTCATTGCACTCCGGACATGTCCATAGGTGCTCAGATCCTCCCCTCAGTATGAACCCCAACGTCCGATGGCTAATAGTACCAGTTCTATGTTGATTAACAAGTCTTCTGGCGTAGCTGGTGTGCGTCTCGTTTTTTGCTGTGCCGATCTTAATTCCCAAGTCTGCCATTCTGACGAGTGATGTGGATTCATTGCCACCAAAGTCCTCTATTCTTCCCATTTCTCTGAGGGCATTGATAATATCAGCATGATTTAAATAATTTAAATCTATTACATATGAGTAGTCATATTTTTTACTAAGGTTAGGGCACAGTAGAACAAAATTTTAATTGAAAGAAGGCGCCGCGACTAAGAACAGTTTGGGAAACACTGCTGTATACTTTACACACACACACAAAAACTAGTCATCACTAAGATCATTCAGTAATGTCACAGCATGGTTTCTACGCACGCCTATGGTGCTAGACCTACGTCTGTACAAACCAGTCTACTGGATAATATGATTAATATCACCCCTGTCGTCTTTACTTCCCCACAACAAACATCTCCTAAGGCCCATTTTTAGGTGGAGTCGATTTGTTTATTCGTATGACTTCTCTTCCCCAAGGTCGCAGTCAGCCGCCGGAAAACGTCAATTATAATCGATTTATTTCTCACCGATTCTCTCACTAATCTGACAGTTTTAAAAATAAACGTCACTTCGCCGGAAACTATCCTCACAGAGAACGAGCATATCCAGTGAACGTGGTCTCCTCGCTGTTAACGACACGGAGACGGAAAGGTTGAGACCTCCACATCTTCTAAACCAATTTAGCCCGACCATAGATATGGTCTAATTTCTGGGACCTCTCCACGGTGATCCTCATCCACATGTGTCCACTTTGTGTCGTCGGGTGTTCATCGCTTGTGTGATGTCCTGGTGGGGTAAAAGTCTACTACTATATGACACAGTGATGACAAATGACAGTAAATACTGATTCTTTTTCTTCTTCTGCCTTTCTTTCCCCCAATAGAGCATAGGCCCTCAACCAACTCACACCAAGTCGTTCTATCCTTCGCCATTGCATGGAGCTCTCCCCATGTCCTCCCCATCTTTCTAACCTCATTCTCCAGCTCTCTTCTCCATGTGTTTTTTGGCCTTCCTTTATTCCTATGCCCCTGTGGGTTCCAATGCAAAGACATTCTAGTTATGCTATTCTCCTGTTTTCTCAGTGTGTGCCCTATCCAACGCCAGCGTCTTTTCCTCACCTCCTGATCCACTGGAGCCTGTTTAGTTCTCTCCCAAAGTTCTACATTAGTTATTCTATCATACCATTTTATTCCCTCTATTCTGCGCAGGCACCAGTTAATGAATGTCTGTAATTTATTAGTAATTGCCTTGGTTGTTCTCCGTGTTTCCGCCCCATACAATAGTACTGATTTGACATTAGAATTAAAAAATTTTAGTTTAGTATTTCTTTTAATTTCTTTTGACCTCCACAAATTCCCTAGTGCTATGAAAGCCCCTCTTGCCTTTTGTATTCTTATTTTAATATCTCTATCAGTTCCTCCATCTTTATCTACATTACTGCCTTGGAGTGGGGTGCCATTAAGAGAAACCACATTACTATTTGCCTGATTTATTCTCATTATCTTTGTCTTTCCTTTATGGATTTTCAGACCAAGCTGCTGTGATCTCGCATTAAGTATATTTAATTTATCTTGTATCTGATTCCGTGAATGGGACAGAAGAGCAATATCATCAGCGAAGTCCAGATCATCAAGCTGTTTTGTAGGGGTCCACTGAATTCCATTCTTGGTGTTAGCAGTTACTGTTTTCATTGTCCAGTCTATAGCCAGTAAAAATAAGAGAGGCGACAAAAGACATCCCTGTCGCACACCTGTTTTTATTTCAAATGCATCTGTTAGCTTTCCCTCATGAAGAACTCGACATTTCATGTCTTTATATGTTGCCTTTACTAAGTTGATAATTTTCTGTGGGATTCCATAGTGCCTCATCAATTTCCAGATTCCCTACCAAATTCAATCATTATCCTGTTGTGCCATTATAGGTCACATAGGGCTGGCAGTCTGTTCGTCCATTCCGTTCTGTCACATGCACTCAGTTCAGTATCATGGGTGGAGTCCAGTCCAGCAACTGTGGCCTCTCTCATCAATGTTTGCATTTAGTGTATCTTCTGAGCGTCCTCGCCTCCTCAACCCCTTTATTTCCCATTTTATTGCCTGTCTGGTGATTCTCTGCTGGTTTCTTCTCAGGAGGTGTCCAATGTAGCGCCATCTTCTCGGTCTAAAACCTGTTGATGTTACTGGCTGCACAGAAATTTCTCTCATTTCTTCACTCCTTTTAAATTCATCCTATTTTATTTTCAACACTTTGCTCGGATATTTGTTTTTGGATGCACTTAACTTTCGTTCAATGTTTTTAGTGGTTTCTCCAACTTTCACTAGCACATGTTGGTGCCAAATGCTGTATATAAATGTGAGTGTCAGTCTAGCTAGCATCATATATCCGATGCACATCAGGTATTTTTCCCTTCACTTTACTGAATGTCGCTGTCTGTGGCTTAGGCGTTGCGAATGCAGAGGTACCTTGCGCTGCTTTCGAAAAGCCGACCGCACGGAAAGCAATGGCAAACTATTGGATGTAAATTTGCCTAGAAACACCACAACAGCCAAAAAATGTTGGGGTTAGTTCTGCAACGTCCTGTAAAGGATACGCAACAAACTAACTTTATGAAATACTACGGTTTGAGGTTTGAACAACGAATCAACATCATGGCGAACGAGTAGTAATCCATACGTGCTCCGTTCTACTTCTAACTCAAGTCTGAGTCGGAAAAAGCTCACCACAGTGCACAGGCTTTGTAGCACCGGGGACGATCCTGAAATACTTTAGGTAGATTTTAAACTCCAAATTTTACCCAGGCAGCGCCGTTAGGCTACTCATTTTGATTTCCAACTGCCAAGGGATTTTTTACGTGCGCAACAATGCACACGGACGTCCGATCTCACTACCCAGAGACCAGGAAGAATTACTAGAAGTCCAATTCCACGTGGGAAAAAATCCCAGCCCTTACCGGGGATTGAACCCTGAACCTCTAGCGCTCGAGGCGGACATCATGTCTCGAGACTAGGCAGCTCCTTACCGAAATACTGATTACTACAGGAGCAAACGGATACCTCTCACGGCTGAAGGTCAGAATACTATGCATATTTTCCTTATCCAGCAACAGAACAATGGGCAGGTGGATTCTCTGGCAGACGTGGACGACAAGGAGGTTACAGGAACAACAATAACAGTTGTAAAGATAGGAAAGGCTAGGAGGTCAGCTAGCACACATGTACCAAGATGCGGTCTGTGAGCAGACACCTCAGCAGTTGGTCACAGGGTCAAGGACGGTTAAATATGAGAACAGACGTTAGTGCTATTAGGTGCGTGCCATTAGATGCAAAAGGGAAGAATGGGGTTGCCATATGTGTGCGTTATCTATGTTGAAAGGTTGCATGCTTTTGGTAACAATATGTGAACAATGTCTGTGTGCGTGTGTGTGATGCGAATGCGTGCGATTCCATAAGTGCTCAGTCGCCATCTTTAGCAGCAAGCGAAAATTTCCAATTCCGATGGTACCAGTAACCGTCTGATTGCATACCCATCTCATCCTTCCCCTGAGTGTTGAGCGTCGGCCAGATCTCCTGGTAACTTCTCGTAGAGCCATTCTCCGTAGACCGTAATGATCCATCTGCGCCTCCGCACTGTTCACTTCCTCCCAAAGGCCCTGACAATATCTAACTTTTCATTCCTCATTCACCACCAAGTGATGCAGAGCCAGCCAATTGTTTTATTTCCCAACACACCGGCATGAACTGGAGAAAATATCCATAGGATGCTAACTACCCAGGACCTCTAAAGTAATGCTTGCCACTCTATACATCAGTAAATAAGAAAATACAGGTGGTATCATAAACCACGTTGTCTTCTTCTCCACTTCGCTCAATGTGTGTGTGTGTGGGAAGAGGGTATGTGTGTGGGAAGGGGGGGGGAGAATTTTCCGTGTGCTCTTTCCAATGCATTGTATAGGTTGGTCTTCATTTCTTTATGACTGTTCCTAATGCCGTGATGATATCCTCAGCCTGGTCTTGCCCCTGTTATGCGTCTATTCTAGATCTTCAACGTGACTCTCTGTGATAGGTGGTACTAGGGCAATGTCTTCAAATGGCTAAACCATCCCGTCTGTTATCCTTTAATAGCATGTACAAGTTTTCATCATCTTCTTCTTCTTTGCGATCGGTTTCGCATGCTTAGATCAGGTCTCGTGGATTGCCGGTATGAACTCGCATGTCAGCTGGAGGTCCTTCGTGGTTTTCCATAGTTTGTTCTGCACTCTTTGCTAATAGGGCCGGTTTTTTTTTCCCCCGGAGTTGCAGGTAGAGTGAGCTGGTCTGCAGAAAGTGCTCAGGTGCTTGTGGTCCTGTTTGACATGCACACTGTGGGGACTGTACAATCTTTATTTTATGTATGCGGTAGTTGAGCCTGCAGTGTCCTGTTTGTAAACGGACAATTGTTGTATGCTGCTTTCTGTTAAGTCTGCTAATGGGGTCTTGTGGATGTTTACTGTTTGTTTTTTCCACAATTCCTTGTATTTTCGTTTAAGTCTTCCTCTAATTTCTCCATTTTTAGTTTTATATCAATTTCTGAGCTCTTCTAAAACACCTCATCCATGTTATTAGGATCATGCGCTCATTAGTTTTCGTAGGGGTCTATGTGTGACACTGACAGCCTAAAGTTCCCCCCCCCCCCACACACACAAAGCTATTAACAGCAGCTGTGGTGTAGGGACTAGACTCTCGCCTGCGGATCTGAATGTCGTGGGTTCAGGTCTTGACAGAGCCGGACTCTTTTTTTTAAATGACCCTGGCTCTCGGGTAGATCCAGCTTTAAACAGATACCAGGTCCTGGGAAGTAAAGGTGGCCAGCGTGATGTTAACCATATCCCCAGCGAATGACGAGTGGTCCACATAATATAGGTATATCCCTACATGAACAAAACCCTTTTTTATGCGTGGTAAAAGGTCCTTTATGTTTCACTATACCTACCTACACACCTACCTACCGATCTACACACACACACACACCCACCCACCCACCCCCCCCCACCCACACACACACACACACACACACATACATACATACATACATACATACATACATACATACATACATTCCCTTTGTGGGTTCCGGGGTCCCATTGTGGGGAAAACAAGAATAGACCCACTGCCTGCCCAAGAGCATTCCGTAAGAGTAGACTAATTGGGAGCTTCCTCTGAAGTCAAAATACATTTGCCTGAGGCAAGGAACCAACAGTCTGAACTCGAATAACTCAGGCCTGTGAAATGGAGGTACATGCAACACTCAGTTTCTGGGACAGGGCTAGAGTCCAGAAGTGGACGAACAACCAAAACTTGTCCACCAGAGTTTACAGCCGGCCAACGCGAAGAAGAAGAAGAAGATAAACATATATATATATATATATATATATATATATATATATATATATATATATATATATATATATATATATATATATATATATATATATATATGCGCAGCAAAAGCCAGCAAGGAACGGTCATAAAAAGAGATGTGCATGAAATATAAATGAAAAGACCAGATCAGGGAGACACGGAATGAACACAGGACATTTCACTAGGAGGATGACTGTCACACATACTCACGTTCTTGTGGTTGACAAGCTTCATAAGCACGAACTCCCTGTAGGCTCTCTTTGCGTGTGTGACGTTCTGGAAAGGTCGACTCAGCTTCTTGATTGCCACATTAGTGTTCGTTAGTGTGTCGCATGCAGCGCTGTGAAATGGAAGACAGAAAGGATTCCGTTACACAATTCGGGAAAAATCAGAATCATTAGTGGCAAATGTTGTAGAATGAGAAATAAATCGTCGCATTTTTTATTCAAATGTAGTCTTTATTCTTCTTCTTCTTCTTCTTCTTCTTCTTCTTCTTCTCTTTTCTGTCTCGTTACCCCATCGAGGTTTTTTTTAAAAAAAAGGGATTGACTTCACTGCACATGGTTTTTTGATGTCTTATGGTTTGGTCCTTCTCCGCAGAACAGCTCCCCGCCGGTTGAGAGCCCCGCACAAAGCACGAACCCTGTAACATCAGCGACGATCTCCAGGGATCTGATCGATGCGGCCGTGAACGAACCCACGACCTTCAGAGCGCGCGGCAAACGCTTAACCACTTCGCCATGGAGACCCCCGGTACCTCATCGTAGAGGTGGGGAGGGGGCTGTAAGTATCTTCCGTGTGCTCTGTCTAATGCAATGTATTTAGTTGATTTTCATTTCATAACGGCTGTTACTTAACATGTGATTACTGAGGACTATCATCACAGCACTCCGGACAGATCCAAAGGTGTTCCCACCTGAACACGCCCGTTCTGCGCTGATTAATCAGGGGTGGGTGGGGAGGGAGGGGGGGGGTGTCTGGACGACGCTCAACGCACAAGAGAAATACCAGACATACACAGTCTGACAATTAGGTCATGAGACTAATTCCATCCCAATTAAAATCATCAACAGTTGCAGATATAACCTGTATTTTATTCAAAGTAAGCATCTTGTGCATTGATACAGTGAGTGGCACGATCTAACAAACACCGGAACGACCGCTGTAGTTTTTCTATCGTTATGGCTCTTAAAGTTGATGTTACCGCCCCTTGGATGCCATCAATATTGTCAAAGAAGCGCCTTTCAATGGCAACTTGAAATTTGGGAACAGAAAATAGTCACAGGGAGACAAATCTGGGGAACAGGGTGGATGGTTGAGAACACGCATCTGATTTTAGGCCACAAATTCCTGTACAATTACCGCCCTTTGAGGTGGTGCATTGTCATGAAGAAGGTAAAAAGTTGCCAGGTGTTGAATATAAACCGACAAGGAACTTTCTTTCTTGCCCAAATCTTCAACTAAAATGTTACGAATAGTCTCTGTATTAACACCAAATTCATCTACCATCACCCTCACAGTCTAACAATGATCTTCTTGTATCCGTTCTCTGAATTAAGCAATGAGTTCCTCATTACGAACAGAAATTTGGGGGGGGGGGGGGTCCATGTCTAGTTGTAGTAGTAATCATTTCCACACCTCTTTTCAATCGTCAATACCAGCTGAAAATATGTGCACGAGATAAACAAGTATCCCCATAAACTTGTCGCATCAAGTAAACTTGTCGCATCAAGTGAACTGTCACAATGGCACTTTCTCTGAGTTTTAAACAGAATTGAATGTTAGTTTTTTTGCTAAATGCTGAATACGTAACAATGCACGTCTGACTAGGTTAACAAAATGGCGAGTGGTCTGATGTCTGCTTATCGGGCGGTGATGACAAGTTTCCAGATCATAAACGAAGGTTGCCTCTTTGGATTCCATGCTTTGATTCAAAGATGGCATTTTTGTCTTGGCCATAATAAAATCAGTCTCATCACTTAGTTGTAGAATCTGTACAAACAATCAAACTGGTTTTGGTACCATCGACAGTGGAAATCTGTGCTAGCCGCTGAAAACTGGGACTGGACACTTTCGGGAATTTCCCGAATGCTGTGATGTCGAGACTCAATTAAACAATCAACATTCAACCAGACAACTTGTGTGTGTCCTTAGTGAAATGTTCACAACTAGCTGCTGCAGGCTGCACTCTCATATCCTCCAACCTGGACTCGGATATTGATTTGTTTGTTATTTCACATGTTTTGAGGAGCTATGATGAGAAGGAGAAAACTGGAGTACATCATGACAGTTAGAAAGTTGCAGGGGAGGAGACGCTTCAGTGTCATCAGAGAGAACAAATACTGGACAGTCTGACATCATGGCATGGAGGATCATCTGTGTCAGAGTTGACTGAACCTACACGAGAACAAAAGGTTGTGGACAGACATGACTACCAATGCCACTAAGAATGGGCCTTAAAAAGAAGAGCTATGGTAGCTGTATATGCTGGCAGATGTATTTATGTGTGTCTTTATTACCTCTATTATGTCTTACAGGGAACAAAAGAGTTTACTGGTGGACAGCCCGTTATGTTTCCAGAGTAGTGGTCCCGTTTAAATCCCTAATTAGAGAGAATTTATCAAGGGGATAAGATGTTCAAGTCAGTGCTCACAACTTAATACATTTAGATTTGTTAGGTCGGGGAGAAAGGCTTTGAGATGATCATCAATGTCCAAAATATCCTTCGTGTCTATTTCGGTGCATTTTATGAAGAGAAATACGCAGGGAAACCAATTAGCACACCTGATGCGAAAACAGCACGAGAAACACAAAGAGATACAAACACCGACATTTCAGGATGGCTTGACCATATAGCGTAAGTGACAGAAACAAGAAATCATTTGATCCCAGACAAGTTGAGTTGACAGATGCGAGACGGTGAACCACAGCCAACCAAGCTTATCTGCATGGCAAATTCTGTTGACATTATGCCTTATACATCACAGGGCACACGCCTTATACATCACAGGGCACATGCCTTATACATCACAGGGCACATGCCTTATACATCACAGGGCACATGCCTAATACATCACAGGGCACATGCCTAATACATCACAGGGCAACATGCCTTATACATCACAGGGCACATGCCTTAAACATCACAGGGCACATGCCTTATACACCACAGGGCACTACTGTCCACCAGTTCACGGTCCTATACACATTGTCCAACAACATTATGTTTCTATATTTCTCAATATGTGTGAGCTAACTTGAAGAAGACAGGGGGTAGTTTCTGAAATCTTTCTATTGGTGAGTTTCTTTACTTCTATCAATGTGCCAGTATTCCCCGTGTAGGCTACATACTCCATTTTAGCCTCCCTCCCCCTCCCCCACCCCCAAACGGAACCCCGGCCTCGCTAACACGCGGGCTAAAAAAGGCGTCTGCTGAAATAGGATGCAATTGACCGAAAGACTCAGATATAACAGCCTAGCTGTAAACCATAACACACCATGTCGACTGTCCTTTTAAGAGCGAACACAGAAGTTGATTAGCAAGGTCAACAGGGGATCTGATGGTCCGTGGGACATATAAGGCCCTTTGCTCTAGACCTGCTATAACTTTGTCTTTACCGGACAGCCCTCGTTTGTATTTGCGAACCCAAGGATGAGGACAGAACCTAAACACCCGACTTGCGACATCCCAAACCCGTCACCACATAGATACCACTAGCTAATGCCTTCTGTAGGATTAGATGGAGAAAGCCTTGCACTAAGCCTCACCTTCATCAGCTCCCGATTCACACATACACTCTCCATAAATCTCGAATGTCAAAACTGTGAGGGAAAAAAATCATGTCGCAAGAGTCGACTAGTTGGGAGCTTCCTTTGAAATCGGAGTGCATCTGCCCGAGAGACAAAGAACAACCAACCGTACACAGATAAGCCAATAAAACGGATGTACACGCAAAACTCATGCCCTGGCACAAAGCCAAAAGTCTAAATGGACGAACAACCAGGACTCTCCACCAAAGCCTACAACCCTTGAACAAAGAAGAACTGATTTAATACCCTTTTCTCCCCCCCCCCCTTCCCCCCCCCCCCAATCGAATCAAGCTTAAAAAACCAGGACTTCAGCAAAAGCACCACCTGCCTTGTTATGTGACACCAGCAGTTCACGGACACCAGAACGCCCAGGATAATCCAAGCCCCAGGGGAATCCCCATGTGTCCAACTCCACAGCTGTCAGTTAAAACAGATGAGCGACCACCCTGAGGAGTGATCGATGTTGGCTGTAAGCCGCACACACAGTGCTGTCAAGAGTAACTCTTCTGTGAGAACTTCTAGCACTGCAGCTGTGAGCTGGCCTACCGCGTCAGTGTCATCAATATATATTGCTGTCTGCTTTTTCAAGTGGGTAAATAGCTGTTTTTCAACCTACGGCGCAAATTGATGCTTAACTCTTATTTTGTATAGATCAATCAGCACTCAACGGGTGATGTGTTCAACATCACGCTAGCCGCCTTGACTTCCCAGAACATTATATGACACCCATTTGAGGCTAGATCGACCTGGCAGCCAAGGTCAATTGTGAATAGGAGAAGAAGAAGATAATCGGCATCGATGCAGACTGGAACCCAAGAGAACAAAAAATATGTGATCTGCATATCTAGCAACGGCGCTATTCTTCTGACTTCCTGGTTTGCTGGAAGTTGTTAGGTTCTCTCCCTAAACCCCCCATTTGTGACTGCGCCATACCATTGAATTTCGTTGTACGCTCTGCTGACTGACAAACGCTGAAAATCCCGTTTGTTCGTCGACTACACAATACCCCCGCCCCCTTTTCCATTTCATTTTCTCTATCTACACACACACATACACATATCTCTACATACATACATACATACATACATACATACATACATACATACATACATACATACATACATACATACGTACATACATACGTACGTACGTACGTACGTACGTACGTACGTACGTACGTACGTACGTACGTACGTACGTACGTACGTACGTACGTACGTACGTACGTACGTACGTACGTACGTACGTACGTACATACATACATACATACATACATACATACATACATACATACATACATACATACATACATACATACATACATACATACATACATACATACATACATACATACATACATACATACATACATACATACATACATACATACATACATACATACATACATACATACATACATACATACATACATACATACATACATACATACATACATACATACATACATACATACATACATACATACATACATACATACATACATACATACATACATACATACATACATACATACATAATACATACATACATACATACATACATACATACATACATACATACATACATACATACATACATACATACATACATACATACATACATACATACATACATACATACATACATACATACATACATACATACATACATACATACATACATACATACATACATACATACATACATAAAATGTCCAGTTCTTGTCTGCTGTATTCAAGGATTAAACATGAGAAAAGGGACTTGAAAAATCTACTGCCAGCCTTATGTAACCACTGCACATCACAATGATGATGATGATTGCATTTAACTTACAATCTACCTCCGGGAAGACTGGGTACCACTGAATCCCCCCCCCCCCCTCTCTTTCCCCCTACGCCAAACAACAAATAAACTGCTGAGTCTGCACAGGCAACTATTCTGTTCAAATGTAATCCTACAAAACATTAAACAATGACTGTCATTATCCTGGTTTATTCAAATACCACACATTAATAGCAACCTAGGAAAGTACGAATATTGACTGAAGGCAACGGGAGATGGTATATATATATACACACACATATATACATAGATATAGTATGCAGTACATACTGTGTGCTGTCTATGTGATCTTTACATACCCTGTTGTTATATGAATGTTAAATTACGGTTATTGTCACTTTGTACCGGGAACTACCGCCATGTCAAGTTGTTCAGTCAGAATTCTTCCTCTTCTTCTTCTCCTTCTTCGTGTTCACCAGCTGTAAACTCTCGCGGAAAGTTCTGGTTGTTCGTCCACTTCTGGACTGCAGTCCTGTTACAGAACCTAAGTGTTGCGTGTGCATCCGTTTTACATATCTGACTCATTTGTATGCAGACTGTTGCTTCCTAGCCTCACAGGCAGATGCACTCCGAATGAAGCTCTCAATTAGTCGGTTTTTGCAACACACTTGAACGAACGAACTTTATTCAAAGGGTCACAAATTAGACACGCAGGCCTGTCTTACATTCGGTCCTTCCAAACTCCCATCTCTCACACATCAGTTGTATTTAATCAATAAAGCATGTTATGTTGATGGTAGGCAGTGGATTTATTCTTGTTTCCCCTGTAATAGGGTCCCGGAACCCACACGGGCAGTTCGGGCTCTGGAACAAGACCAGAGGTGGACGAATACCCAGAACTTTCCGCCGGATTGTACAGCCGGTAAACGCGAAGACGATTACTCGTCCGTCCTCCACATAAGCCTTACCCGCAAACTTATCAGATTGTTCATTTTCTGTGTCGGCTCTGTGGCTAAGTCGATGCGAACGCTTCCTAATGCCGGGATGCCGAGTTTGATCCCAGCTGCGGGTCATGCCCCTTGCGTTGGTTTCAACAGTGGTATCAAGAAAGCCGACCGTCCAGAAAGCAATGACAAACTACTAGAAGTAAATTTGCCTAGAAAAACCACACATTGGTTCTGCAACGTCCTGTAAAGGATATGCAACTAACCTAACCTTATTTTCTGTAGCTTACTGCTAAAAATGTGAACTGCTCGGAATAAACGCAACCTCCGACATGACCGCAGATCGAAGAGGCTCACATGTAGCACTAACCAAATTGCTATGTGACGACGTTCTGTTCTACAGTTGACTAGTTCGCGCGTGTTTCTGCAGTTAACGATCTGGCGGCATTCAGGTCATTCAGGTTTCCGCCCGTCTGCTCAATTTCAGGTAGTGGCAATTCGTGTTTTTGTGTGACCTGCTCTCTTCTTTTGTACACGGCGTTCTGGTTTGTTCATCTGGTTTCCAAAGAAGAAGAATGGTCAGAATCGCATCAAGGCGTTGTATATGCAAAGAAGTGGCAACGGCAAATGGTCTCCTGTGTGTGCAGACAGAGGTGGCACATTAGATTCTAAGTTAGCAGCCTGCAAATCCTGTACATACAATGCGAACCCTAGCATATGCTGGCTATCTGCGGTTTTATAGGACTGCAGTGTGTAAGATTAACATCTCACGTATAAGAATCCACGGCCGTCTGTAAGAGAGAAAAAAAAACAGAAGCCAATCCCAGAAACTCTGTTCAACCCTTTAGCAGTTATACTGGGCCACCTTACGAATACCAAATAATCTGCAGTCCAATTTGGGTGGGTGTATTCTACATAGGCATGCATCTTCCCCGTGGCAACTTATGGATGCGAGTCATAAACTTTTACTCAATCACTAAAGAAAAAGGTGGCAAATCTGAGCTTTTGAACTGACATGCTACAGGCACATTCTTAGAATATCACGGACCAGGAAGAAGAAAAACATCCTACATGATCTAAGTAAGCATCGAGGAGAATTGGCTTATAAACAGGATTCTGTCCCGAAATCGAAATCTGAAGCCATGTTAAACAATATGGTGACCTGGAGAGAGAGCAGTGATGGAGAGTACAGCATCGCAAAAATGAGGCAGACCTTCACGAATGTGGATTCAACTCACATCGAAGATGCAGTGGCTACACGGTGACGTTCTGTATCTCACACTGTAACATTCGCG
>CAJHNH020007068.1:388121-411352 GCA_905116865.2 Candidula unifasciata
AACCTACATGGTGAAGTTCTGTATCTCACACTGTAACCTACAGAAGTTATGAAGTTCTGTATCTCACACTGTAACCTACATGGTGAAGTTATGTATTACACTGTAACCTAACATAGTGAAGTTTCTGTATCTCACACTGTAACCTACATAGTGAAATTCTGTATCTCACACTGTAACCTACATGGTGAAGTTCTGTATCTCACACTGTAACCTACATGGTGAAGTAAACCTTCTGTATCTCACACTGTAACCTACATGGTGAAGTTCTGTATCTGTATCTCACACTGTAACCTACATGGTGAAGTTCTGTATCTCACACTGTAACCTACATGGTGAAGTTCTGTATCTCACACTGTAACCTACATGGTGAAGTTCTGTATCTCACACTGTAACCTACATGAAGTTCTGTATCTCACACTGTAAACATGGTAAAGTTCTGTATCTATCTCACACTGTAACCTACATAGTGAAGTTCTGTATCTCACACTGTAACCTACATGGTGAAGTTCTGTATCTCACACTGTAACCTACATGGTGAAGTTCTGTATCTCACACTGTAACCTACATGGTGAACTATCTCACACTGTAACCTACATGGTGAAGTTCTGTATGTAACCTACATGGTGAAGGTTCTGTATCTCACACTGTAACTACATGGTGAAGTTCTGGTATCTCACACTGTAACCTACATGGTGAAGTTCTGTATCTCACACTGTAACCTACACGGTGAAGTTCTGTATCTCACACTGTAACCTACATGGTGAAGTTCTGTATCTCACACTGTAACCTACATGTAACCTACACCTACATGGTGAAGTTCTGTATCTCACACTGTAACCTACATGGTGAAGTTCTGTATCTCACACTGTAACCTACATGGTAAAGTTCTGTATCTCACACTGTAACCTATGGTAAAGTTCTGTATCTCACACTGTATCTCGTAACACATGGTGAAGTTCTGTCACAACCTACATGATGAAATCTCACACTGTAACCTACATGGTGAAGTTCTGTATCTCACACTGTAACCTACATGGTGAAGTTCTGTATCTCACACTGTAACCTACATGGTAAAGTTGTGTATCTACACCTGGTGAAGTTCTGTATCTCACACTGTAACCTACATGGTGAAGTTCTGTATCTCACACTGTAACCTACATGGTAAAGTTGTGTATCTCACACTGTAACCTACATGGTGAAGTTCTGTATCTCACACTGTAACCTACATGGTGAAGTTCTGTATCTCACACTGTAACCTACATGGTGAAGTTCTGTATCTCACACTGTAACCTACACGGTGAAGTTGTGTATCTCACACTGTAACCTACATGGTGAAGTTCTGTATCTCACACTGTAACCTACATGGTGAAGTTCTGTATCTCACACTGTAACCTACATGGAAAGTTGTGTATCTACACTGTAACCTACAGGGTGAAGTTCTGTATCTCACACTGTAACCTACACGGTACACTGTAACCTACATGATGAAGTTCTGAAGTTGTGTATCTCACACTGTAACCTACATGGTGAAGTTCTGTATCTCACACTGTAACCTACACATGGTGAAGTTCTGTATCTCACACTGTAACCTACATGGTGTAAGTAACCTACATGGTGAAGTCTGTATCTCACACTGTAACCACATGGTGAACTGTATCTACACTGTAACTACATGATGAAGTTCTGTATCTCACACTGTAACCTACATGATGAAGTTCTGTATCTCACACTGTAACCTACATGATGAAGTTCTGTATCTCACACTGTAACCTACATGATGAAGTTCTGTATCTCACACTGTAACCTACATGATGAAGTTCTGTATCTCACACTGTAACCTACATGGTGAAGTTCTGTATCTCACACTGTAACCTACATGGTGAAGTTCTGTATCTCACACTGTAACCTACATGGTGAAGTTGTGTATCTCACACTGTAACCTACATGGTGAAGTTCTGTATCTCACACTGTAACCTACATGGTGAAGTTCTGTATCTCACACTGTAACCTACAGTTCTGGTAACCTACATGAAGTTCTGTATCTCACACTGTAACCTACATGGTGAAGTTCTGTATCTCACACTGTAACCTACATGGTGAAGTTCTGTATCTCACACTGTAACCTACATGGTGAAGTTATGTATCTCACACTGTAACCTACATGGTGAAGTTCTGTATCTCACACTGTAACCTACATGATGAAGTTCTGTATCTCACACTGTAACCTACATGATGAAGTTCTGTATCTCACACTGTAACCTACATGGTGAAGTTATGTCTTACACTGTAACCTACATAGTGAAGTTCTGTATCTCACACTGTAACCTACATAGTGAAGTTCTGTATCTCACACTGTAACCTACACGGTAAAGTTATGTCTCACACTGTAACCTACATGATGAAGTTCTGTATCTCACACTGTAACCTACATGGTGAAGTTCTGTATCTCACTCTGTAACCTACATGGTGAAGTTCTGTATCTCACACTGTAACCTACATGATGAAGTTCTGTATCTCACACTGTAACCTACATGATGAAGTTCTGTATCTCACACTGTAACCTACATGGTGAAGTTATGTCTTACACTGTAACCTACATAGTGAAGTTCTGTATCTCACACTGTAACCTACATAGTGAAGTTCTGTATCTCACACTGTAACCTACACGGTAAAGTTATGTCTCACACTGTAACCTACATAGTGAAGTTCTGTATCTCACACTGTAACCTACATGGTGAAGTTCTGTATCTCACACTGTAACCTACACTGTGAAGTTCTGTATCTCACACTGTAACCTACACGGTGAAGTTCTGTATCTCACACTGTAACCTACATGGTGAAGTTCTGTATCTCACTCTGTAACCTACATTGTGAAGTTCTGTATCTCACACTGTAACCTACATGATGAAGTTCTGTATCTCACACTGTAACCTACATGATGAAGTTCTGTATCTCACACTGTAACCTACATGGTGAAGTTATGTCTTACACTGTAACCTACATAGTGAAGTTCTGTATCTCACACTGTAACCTACATAGTGAAGTTCTGTATCTCACACTGTAACCTACACGGTAAAGTTATGTCTCACACTGTAACCTACATAGTGAAGTTCTGTATCTCACACTGTAACCTACATGGTGAAGTTCTGTATCTCACACTGTAACCTACACTGTGAAGTTCTGTATCTCACACTGTAACCTACACGGTGAAGTTCTGTATCTCACACTGTAACCTACATGGTGAAGTTCTGTATCTCACACTGTAACCTACACGGTAAAGTTGTGTATCTCACTCTGTAACCTACACGGTAAAGTTATGTCTCACACTGTAACCTACATGGTGAAGTTCTGTATCTCACACTGTAACCTACACGGTAAATTTGTGTATCTCACTCTGTAACCTACACGGTAAAGTTATGTCTCACACTGTAACCTACACGGTAAAGTTGTGTATCTCACTCTGTAACCTACACGGTAAAGTTATGTCTCACACTGTAACCTACACGGTAAAGTTGTGTATCTCACTCTGTAACCTACACGGTAAAGTTATGTATCTCACTCTGTAACCTACACGGTAAAGTTGTGTATCTCACTCTGTAACCTACACGGTAAAGTTGTGTATCTCACACTGTAACCTACATGGTGAAGTTCTGTATCTAACTCTGTAACCTACACGGTAAAGTTATGTCTCACACTGTAACCTACATGGTGAAGTTCTGTATCTCACACTGTAACCTACACGGTAAAGTTGTGTATCTCACTCTGTAACCTACACGGTAAAGTTGTGTATCTCACACTGTAACCTACACGGTAAAGTTCTGTATCTCACTCTGTAACCTACACGGTAAAGTTATGTCTCACACTGTGTGTGTGTGTGTGTTTTTTTTTTTTTTTAACAAACGGGTTGATAGTGAAGACATACATTACAAAAGATTTCAGTTGTTTCCCAAACGCCCTGAAATTGTATACTACTTTCTGGGTCCTATTCACGTTTCCCGGCCCATCTACACACTGGCTGACTTTCCATTCATACTTTCTTACTGTTCTACGTCAGAGGGATGTCACGTTGTCTTGCCTCTAATTACATCAGCTATTTTATACTACATGATGGCACAGCTTTTAACGACCCAGAACATCTAGAACTGGCCCTAACCCCCCCCCCCCCCCCCCCCCCCCCCCCCCCCGCGTTTTCTCCACCACCCACAGCCTGAGCCTAGGTCCTATGGGAGACTCTTTACGAAGAAAATAGTACAACGTGAAACCCCTCTGGCCTAGACCAGACTGAGAAAGTGTGTAGACAGGCCGGGAAACGTGAATAGGACCTACTTTATGTCTACAACTGCTATCGTTTGAGCGGTTCTCTCCCCCCCCCTCTCTCTCTCTCTCTCTCTCTCTCTCTCTATATATATATATATATATATATATATATATATATATATATATATATATATATATATATATATCAATGTTTGTGAATTTGTTTATGAGCTATAGACTCGGAAACTAGTGAACCGATTTAGCTGAAATTTTCATGATATGTTCGTTTTGATACCGGATGTTTACCCATCATGGTTTGAAATTTTACCTGTCATTGTTAGAGATAGGTGACCACATTTTTTAGAAGAATCTTTGAAACTAATATTTCCATTTCTAGTGACATTTAATTATAGCCACACTACTAAATGCGCATGCGCATGCACGAACGACTTCCACCATTCGCCGTCGTGGTAAGGCAAACCAGACAATCTCTATGTCGCTTATTGCGACGTTAACCATATTAGACACGATTTCTATTTTCTTTCTTTTCAAACAACCTTCGATGAGTTAGAGAGTAGTCTGTGGATTTGAGAAAAGGGAAGAGAAAGGAGGGGGGGGGGTATTCTATGTCTGCGCAGACAATGTTTGCGACATTTACCGAGTTAGACACCTACGATTTCTATTAATGTGCCGTTTCAATAATACTTGAAGTTTATATCTGGAATATCTGTTAATGAGAAAATAATTGCCTGCGGTTTTGAGTTGTTAGAATCGGGACACACATCTTGCGTAGTTTTTAACTCTCTTTTCGCAGTGGTTGGCTGGCCGAATGGTTAATACACTGGGTTCTCGTGCGGGAGACTAGGGTTCGAATCCCCAGTACGGCAGTTGTTTTTTAACCCGGGGGCAAACTAAAACCCAGACCTGATCTGTCGTGGTGACAGCACTAAAAAATACAGGTTATGTGGGTAAACCAGTTGATAATTAAATTTGACCATTTCGCATACTTATGATTTGATTTCAAACTTTCCGATTGCATGGTTACGCTGAATTAAAAAAATACAGGTATGCGGGTAAACCAGTTGATAATTAAATTTGACCATTTCGCATACTTATGATTTCATTTCAAACTTTCCGATTACATGGTTACGCTGAATTTTCAAAGATTTCCATTTATTTTCATTTCGATTTAATTATTTCTTCTGACATTGCGTTGGAATTAAGCTGTGTTGTTTATCATAGAGTTCATTTCGTAATTATGGTGTATTTTTCCTGTTTTCGTTGCATTTCACTTTTTTTTCTTTCTCTAAACTACTTCGATAAAAGAAAGATTAGTCGGTGAATTTGGGGGGGGGGGGGGGGGAGGGTAGCATAAACTGGTAACTAAGAGGGCGGTTACACCGTAGTGCTGTCATGCTAGAGACCGCGGGTAAGGTGATGACATTTTTCTGTCGGGGAGCGAAATTACACATCCTAACCTGACCAGTCCGTAGCGATAGCACTAGCCTTGCGGCGCCAAAACCGCTGGCTCATACTCTGTCTACTCCGAAAGTAAAACAGATAGCAGTGACAATATTTTAGTTATTGTGGTAGCGGTGGTGGTAATAGTTGTACTGGTACTTGAAGGATAGTGTGGTAAATATTACACTAGCCGCATTTACTACTCATTACAATTTCATGCTCCCTATTTTAGTCCGGATGGACAGAGGTATCAACGTCAGGTACAAAAATCCTTCGATGAGGGAGAGAGCAGTATTCTGTGGATGGGGGAGGGGAGGGGTTGATGACAGAAATTGTTAAGTTAAAGAGCTTAACGCATGATTTTAAAATTTTCGTTTCTTAATTTGTTTATATTTTACCTTCGCTATTCTAATTTTTTTCAACGACTTACTTGGTTATTTACAAGTACAGTAGTAAGCTTTAGCATGTGATAACCAAATAACCATATTTTTTTTTAATGTGCTGATAATAACATTTAAACGACCACTAATATAAAGACGCAATTATATGTTGCGTGTTCTAAAGTGGCAAACCAGACTATCTATATATCTGTGCAGAGAATGATTGCGACATTACCTATATTAGACACGCGGGATTTCTATTGTCTTTCTTTTCCAAAAGCCTTTGATGAGGGAGCGAGTAGTAGGTGGATTTGGGAAAGAGGGGGGGGGGGGAAGGGAATCGAAGACTATCTCTGTATGTGCGCAGACAACGGGTACAGCTAGTATGTGTGTGTATATATATATATATATATATATATATATATATATATATATATATATATATTCACACATTCACAGCCTCTACCCCCCTCCCCCCCCCCCCCCCCCATTTTTTTCTGGTACCGTACACGTTATGTTCCTACTGAATCTTCTGTTACTAGTCATGTGTCGGAGTGTTTCCCAACTCACCACCACCACATTTAGTCAATGAAAACAAAATAGAGGTCGATATATACGAAGTAAGGATCGTGTTGGACATCCTGCGCATAGAAACGGGAACCGAGGACAGATCGAGGTTTC
This sequence comes from Candidula unifasciata, assembly GCA_905116865.2. Classification (NCBI taxonomy): domain Eukaryota; kingdom Metazoa; phylum Mollusca; class Gastropoda; order Stylommatophora; family Geomitridae; genus Candidula; species Candidula unifasciata. The sequence goes on from CAJHNH020007068.1 coordinate 394,901, forward strand.
ACGGCATACGGCAACGAGGGTCAAAACGATGACGCCATCTGTCTCCTAACCACAACATCAACGACAGTGCGCACTCCAATCATGAATCGGTCTGCGCCTGGGTCAAAGGTGCTCTGTCTGGGATTTCTGAAACAAGATGTCGCATAGGGTGGGTGGCAGCTGACGCCCACCGTGTATCACAACACACACACACACACACACACATATATATATATATATATATATATATATATATATATATATATATATATATATATATATAGACATTAGACATTATCACAAACAGGCAATCAGTCACACACACATACACACTGCTGCACATTCTCACACACACACACACACACATATACTTTCATGCATTCATCCACACACAGAAACGCATACCATTTAACACCATTTCGCACGCGCGCACACAACAACGCACTTCCTCACAGACACAGACGTGAGTGTGTGCTTATGTTCATATATATGTGTGTGAGCTGTGTCTGAGTGGTGTGAGAAAGAGTTGTGTGTGATAGAGAGTTGTGAGTGTGCGGTAGTGTGTGTGTGTGTGAGCGCGTGTGTATGTGTGCGGTAGTGTGTGTGCCCCGCACAAGTTTCTATGTTGTGAAGAAAAGCGACGAGGAAGGGACTTGGCCAATCACCAAACACGTTATTCTAAATAGTCGATGGCCTAACAATTCACCAACTAACAGCAGTGACCGCTATTGGAATGCCTTAGCACTATAGGGGAGGGGGAGCAGAAACACACAGCGCGCGCGAGCGCGCATGCACACAAATCACACATATGTACGCACAGACACACAGCGCGTGCATACTAGCGTACACACATGTTTACACAAGCATTCACACCATACAAGATCACCTAACTCATTCAGTACCAAGCAACTCGCTTTTCGTTGGGTAGATTCGTTTTTATATTATACACTTTTCTTAACTCCCTGTGACACATCCCAACTGCTGCACTAACCCATACAGCTCAATTTCATACTTTAACTCTCTATCCCTCCCCCACTCTCTCTCTCTCTCTCTCTCTCTCTCTCTCTCTCTCTCTCTCTCTCTCTCTCTCTCTCTCTCTCTCTCTCTCCCTCGCTTTACTACTGTTAAGTCCTTCTTTTACAAAGATTTATTTTTCAAGTCTATTCTTCGAGTATAAAATAGCTACCCCCCACCACGTACGAAAAAGGATGAGGGTTGGGTAGTGGCGTAACTATGGTATAGCAAGTAGGGCAGATGCCCGGGGTGTCGCTTGAAGGAGGGTGGTTTGAAGTGGTACCGTCTCATCTTGATGGTCCATGGTGAGTTTTTTTTTTTTTTTTTTGTTAAAAGTGGTTAGATGGCGCCAGTCTACACAAATATACACACTCGCCCAAATCAGCACCACTTATACATTTTTTTTTTAATGCGATCCTTAGTCTGATCAAACAAAATACTAATTTCCGTAACTGTACCCAATAGATGTTTCATCTTTCAATAAAGAGGAAGTAAAGTGAGGAAAAGTGTGGGTTTTTATCATGGTACGGGGCGTCGCAGGTCGACCCAGCCTAAAATGGGTACTAGGATGGCTGTCCTGGGGAAGAAAAAACGGCCGGCGTAATGCTGACCACATTATAAACCTAGTGCCGATGTCTGTAAAAATAGAGGATGCTCTTCCCATATGCCCGATGCGCCTAAGGCACACAAAAAAAGGATCTTGACTTTTAATGTGAGGGACAATGTGAGTATGACATGGCAAGTGGTGAGGGTGCTAGTGAAAATGTGTACACCACAGTAAAAGGAAGGAAAACCAATGACATCGTCAATGTTGCTCAATGTATTTCACCAACATACATCACTGTGAGGTAGATGGCCTCATCCGTGTCAAAGAGTCTGGAGTTGCCATACCAGAAGTAACTCAACAACATGACATTTGACTTCTGAACTTTGACAAGCATACCAGAAAAGCAATTTTGTCTGATGCATTTTGAACAGAAATTGTAATGTTTGGTAATTTATATATGCTGGAAAAAAAAACATTATAACAAGAAAAGCACTAGTAAATATAGGCCTCCGGGTTAAAGAATTCCGCAAAAGAAGACGGATGGAGTTGATGTGTGAGGGAAACAAGATACTGCCCGCTGCTAGCAACAGAAAGGAGGACAGTAAAGCTGATAATGATCTAACAAGGCCATGAGTGCGTGATGAACTTGCTCCGGCCTTGCTGACTGTTGATGAGCTGCTCATGACGTGATGACTGTAACCCATCCCCTAGAGAAGACCAAGAGAGAGGATCAATAGTTCTCAATAAGGGTGACAAGGAGAGCAGACAAGAGAAGCACTTGGTGGTTGGGAGATTCCAGTTAACTACGGTTACATGTCACACACAGTTCTTTGTCAAGACTTTATTATAGGGGTGCATGCACTGTCAGACATGATTAAATGGGAGTGAATTCATCTACCAGCAACCACAACAAAATAACAACAAGTTTATGAAGAAAATCGATAGGAGGGGGAACATGACGAGAAGGAGGAAGAAGAAGAAGAAGAGAAGAAGAAGCAATCAAGGAATGAAGATGGAAGAAAGGAAAGGGAAATAAACAAGGGAGGGAGGGAGGGAGGGAGGGAGGGAGGAAGGAAGGAAGGAAGGAAGGAAGGAAGGAAGGAAGGAAGGAAGGAAGGAAGGAAGGAAGGAAGGAAGGAAGGAAGGAAGGAAGGAAGGAAGGAAGGAAGGAAGGAAGGAAGGAAGGAAGGAGAGCAATGACAACAGAAGTCAGTGAAGAAGATAAGTGATGAGAAGAAGTCATGACAACAATGATGAGGATAATGATAATGCAAATTTACTCTCACAATAAATTTGTATGAATATGTGCGAAAATATATTCCACTCTTATCTTCACCAACAAATCACTTCTTTACTGCACATTTTACTAGATAGTCCTTAAGATTATAAGAGAGCAACATTTTGAGAACAGTATTATACAACAGTGAGTGTTGGAAAATGACAGCAGGGATTATACATAAGCTAGAGACTTTTTTTAAAAATAAAAATCTTAAGAAGAATCCTGTTAATATTTTGGGCAAAAAAGACCACACATGAAGAACTAAGAAACATTTGTTTTATCACCTGCAAATATTTAAAAGAAAGATGACAGAAATGACTTGGACATTGCTGCAGAATGCCAAGGACAGCTTTCTGATGGATGGCTAAAGAAAAAAGGAGATGTAGAACACCTAATAAAACCTGAAGAAGGACAGAAAAAAGGAGATATAGACCAACTAATGAAACCTGAAGAAGGACAGAAAAAAGGAGATATAGACCAACTAATGAAACCTGAAGAAGGACAGAAAAAAGGAGATGTAGAACACCTAATAAAACCTGAAGAAGGACAGAAAAAAGGAGATATAGACCAACTAATGAAACCTGAAGAAGGACAGAAAAAAGGAGATGTAGAACACCTAATAAAACCTGAAGAAGGACAGAAAAAAGGAGATATAGACCAACTAATGAAACCTGAAGAAGGACAGAAAAAAGGAGATGTAAAACACCTAATGAAACCTGAAGAAGGACAGAAAAAAGGAGATGTAGACCAACTAATGAAACCTGAAGAAGGACAGAAAAAAGGAGATGTAGAACACCTAATGAAACCTGAAGGACAGAAAAAAGGAGATGTAGATCACCTAATGAAACCTGAAGAAGGTCAGAAAAAAGGGAGGATTTTCAAATGATTTGGGATACCAGAGGCAGAAAAGCAGTCTACTAGCAGTAACAGAGATCACCTGTGTGTGTTTTATGTGCGAAATGAAGAGGATATCGATAGATTTTTTTATTGCCCAATCTTTTCTAAAGCACAACTCGTGTACCAGCATCAGACAGCCATGAGAACAGTATTTTTCTAAACTGCCGATTGCAAAAAATTAAACGCTGGTATGGCAGGTAGGTAGATATTCTGTCTCCTTCAGTCAACAGGACTGACACCTTAAGGATGAGAATTAAACTCGTTCAAATCCCTGTTCAACCGCATAGCAGTTATATGGATGGGGCTTGCAACACTTATATAGTAACCCGAAGCCCAAACTGAACAGGGATGACTCTTTGTAAATGTACTTTAGTACATCAATTATGGAACTTTAAAGCAGTTTTTCCCCATTGTGAATTTGAACAAAGAAAACACAAATAGATTGCACAATTTGTTGCCTGATGCAGATTAATCAAGAAAGATGTGTCTTCAAGTCCATTGGAACTGAGCTATCCCTTGGGACTGTATTCACAACAGTCTGCTATATTTGTCTCCCTTTGAAGTACTGAGAATAAATCTTTGCCTGCCTGCCAACAAGAGTCGTATAAATGACAGCTTCATACTGCTGGCACTATGTTCACAACACCCCTCCTCCAAGCAACTCAACTTCTCTTGTTGTTTTTATGGATCTCTTCAAGCATCTTGATGGAAAGTAGAATTTAATGGAGCCCAGCAAAATAGCTTGATGATCAGACGCAAGGTAAATGAAAGACTAGTAGTGATAGAACAAGCATGTCTAAACTTCTCACAGAGGAAAGACAAAGATAATGGGAATAAACAAGGGCAAACAATAAATAGCTCAATCTCACTTGGTGTAATAGTATTTCAAGATACATAATTATATACATATTTAGGCCGGAATGTTGATAAAGATGAGGATACAGACTGAACTCCAAAACTATGAATTAAAAAAAAACAGCCTTTAGAAATCATGTGGAAGTCAAAAGAAAATGTAACCTAGTATTAAATAAAGAACACTTAGGGATCCCTTCTGCTATCTCTATAGACCAACTGACTCCTCATCAAGCATTTGATAAAATTATTGATGTTTCCTCCAAAATCGGAATGCATCTGCCTGAGCAGGAGGAACCAACAGTCTGCACATAAGTAAACCAAACCTGTAAAACAGATGTGTGTGCAAAGATAAAGTTCTGGAACAAGGCTAAAATCCAGTAGTGGATAAAGAGCCAGAACTTTGTCCCTAAGTTTACAGCCAGTGAACACTAAAAAGAAATAAATAATGTAGTCTGGAGTAGAAGCAGAAACACAGCTGATGTACAGAAGTAAATCAGTCAGTCAGTCAGTCAGCTGTTTCATGAAACATTGTGTAAAAGCTGCAGAGACACAGCTGATGTACAGAAGTAAATCACAGTCAGTCAGTCAGCTGTTTCATGAAACATTGTGTAAAAGCTGCAGAGACACAGCTGATGTACAGAAGTAAATCACAGTCAGTCAGTCAGCTGTTTCATGAAACATTGTGTAAAAGCTGCAGAGACACAGCTGATGTACAGAAGTAAATCACGGTCAGTCAGTCAGCTGTTTCATGAAACATTGTGTAAAAGCTGCAGAGACACAGCTGATGTACAGAAGTAAATAGCGGTCAGTCAGTCAGCTGTTTCATGAAACATTGTGTAAAAGCTGCAGAGACACAGCTGATGTACAGAAGTAAATCACAGTCAGTCAGCTGTTTCATGAAACATTGTGTAAAAGCTGCAGAGACACAGCTGATGTACAGAAGTAAATCACAGTCAGTCAGCTGTTTCATGAAACATTGTGTAAAAGCTGCAGAGACACAGCTGATGTACAGAAGTAAATCAGTCAGTCAGCTGTTTCATGAAACATTGTGTAAAAGCTGCAGAGACACAGCTGATGTACAGAAGTAAATCAGTCAGTCAGCTGTTTCATGAAACATTGTGTAAAAGCTGCAGAGACACAGCTAATGTACAGAAGTAAATCACAGTCAGTCAGCTGTTTCATGAAACATTGTGTAAAAGCTGCAGAGACACAGCTGATGTACAGAAGTAAATCACAGTCAGTCAGCTGTTTCATGAAACATTGTGTAAAAGCTGCAGAGACAGCTGATGTACAGAAGTAAATCAGTCAGTCAGCTGTTTCATGAAACATTGTGTAAAAGCTGCAGAGACACAGCTGATGTACAGAAGTAAATCAGTCAGTCAGCTGTTTCATGAAACATTGTGTAAAAGCTGCAGAGACACAGCTAATGTACAGAAGTAAATCAGTCAGTCAGCTGTTTCATGAAACATTGTGTAAAAGCTGCAGAGACACAGCTGATGTACAGAAGTAAATCACAGTCAGTCAGCTGTTTCATGAAACATTGTGTAAAAGCTGCAGAGACACAGCTGATGTACAGAAGTAAATCAGTCAGTCAGTCAGCTGTTTCATGTACATTGTGTAAAAGCTGCAGAGACACAGCTGATGTACAGAAGTAAATCAGTCAGTCAGTCAGCTGTTTCATGAAACATTGTGTAAAAGCTGCAAAGACACAGCTGATGTACAGAAGTAAATCAGTCAGTCAGTCAGTTGTTTCATGAAACATTGTGTAAAAGCTGCAGAGATGTGGTTTTATAGGTGGATGAGAAGAACACCATGGACAGAAAAGCAGAGCAATGAAGATGCCTTGATAGAAATCAACTCATGAAGAGAACTGATTACCTGAAAAAGGAGGCAATCAAAATTCTTTGGTCATACCATGAGAAGGGAAAAAGTAGAGTAAAAGTTGGGGTATGGGGGGGGGGAAGGGGGAGAGGCCACATGAAATCAAGAGAGGAGATGCTGGATAGTGAAGGACATGACAGGGAGGATAATCTGTGCTAGAAATTATTGAACGTACACAAGACAAAAGGTTGTGCACAGATGTGACTACCAATAATATACAGCATGAGAGCTATAGTGGAGCAGAAACATGGAGAACAACTAAAACTACTACTAATACACTACACTGTTCTGTAAAACCACATTTCTGAGGCCTCATGAAACTGGCTTGTTTTAATAACAGTTCAGGATTCACAACCATATCTTAAACTGGCACTATATAGCATGCAAAAATTATGTTTCTAATCCCCCCTACCCCCCTTTCCCCACAAAAGAGATTTACTGCACTAAGATGTTCTTCATTTTATAAAATAGAGTTTTCGCCTGTCCTATTCTGTTCTTTATCTGTGTGATACATCTTTCATCTGACATTATACATGTGCCTAGACACATGATCATAAGGACAAATTTTGGTGCTTACCCCAGATGACGTCACAGGGCAGTCCAACATTTTACAGCATGGTAAGACTGGGTTTGCCGGCTTTCTGATGCTTTTAACGACCCCAAAACATCTAGGACTGGCCCTAACCCTAACCAACCTATGTCCCACGAGAGAGTGCAGCCTAGAAATATTAGACTGTCCTGTGACCTGTGGATTTACCCTGTTTGGGGTAGGATAATAATAAAGCACCCAAATTTGTCTGCGTCTTGGTCACAAAATTCATTCACTCAATACCCCACAGTGCCATTAAATGTTACACTACTTACACATGGTTCGTTAATCTATTCTTCTATTCCATTCAAGCCTGTGCAATCACTCCGATATCATAAATAGGATCTAGTCCCAAAGCATCTTTGGCTTTCTGCAAATCAACATTCACTTTAGAGTTTCTCGTGGATGTCCAAACTTCCTTAATCCCTTTACATTTTACATTTTCAAGTGTTTGGTTATTTATGGTCACTGCTTGTTGGTTTGTTTGTTTATGAGCCGATGCACTTTTCACAGGTTGAGTTAAATTTATTTTGAAATTGCTTTAGTGGGCCAATTTCTTTATGAATAGAGGCATTTTGACTCTGCTTGGTGATTCTCTGTTCATTTCTTGGTCAATAAACACATTTAAAAAAACCAGATTTACCAGAAAAATGATGTTACTCACCAGACAATCCCCTGTGCTCCAGAGCCAATAGGTCTCAAGTGCTGGTAGCGTTTCAGTATTGTGAATGTGGAATCTCCGACCTCCACAGAATAAAACTGGTTTGGAGGTTTACTCATGATGCTGAGTGGGAATGATGCCCCAGCAAAAACAGGATGTGTGTGAAGAATTAGGCTACACAGGTCATCTAGTCCTCAAACGACAATTTCAGATTCTCTGTAAGTAGGTCAAAAGACAACAGATTGGTAATTCTGCTTGTTGACAGATCTTTAAAAAAACAAATTAACATAAATGTTCCAGGCAGCAAATATCACAGCCATGCAGTAAAAGGCACAATGTAGATGAACACAGAAGATTTAAAAATATACTGTAAAATAGTTTTTAGAGTGCCATAAACTGTACACTAAATGAATCATCACCTTGCAAATTTACTGTCAAAATTGAGGGCAGGAACAGATAGTGCCAGTACTTGATGGGTGGTCTAGGCTGTTGCCATCACTGTTATTCCACGCCAGTTTTATCATTTTCCTGTGCTATGCCAATAAGCGCAGGGTGATGTTTCATAATTTCATATGATCACCAAAATCGTGGATCAGGCCAGTGTTCTTGTCTCACCCCCATCTAAATGGCTAAGACATCCAGGTATTTATTTCTTTGCCTTCCTCTTTTTCTCTTTCCCTCAATTTTGCCAGCTGTTAGAAAGTTCTCAAATACATTCCTTCTCATAACATGTACAAAAACCACCAACTGCTGTGTTGGAATCTTTTGAATCAGTTTACACTTGCATCTGTCTCAGCCGGACTGCTTCATTTGTTCTATTATTCTAAGATATTCTTTGATATATTTCTTAAACAACCCTCTCCCGTCTGAGTAAATGTCAATGTAAGTTATGTATCCTTTACAGGCAGTTTCAGAACCAACCCCATTTGTTTGCTGTTTTGTGGTTTTTCTAGGCAAATTTTACGTTCAGTAGTTTGCTTTTGCTTTCTGAATGGTCAGCTCTCCGTTGTTGTTGTTGCGTATCCTTTACAGGACGTTGCAGAACCAACCCTAACAGCCCCTGGCTGTTGTGTGGTTTCTCTAGGCAAATTACGTCCAGTAGTTTGCCATTGCTTTCTGGACGGTCGGCTTTCTTGATACCACTGTCAAAACCAACGCAAGGCGCATTGCCCGCAGCTGGGATCGAACCCGGCATCCCGGCATTACGAAGCCAAGCAGCTCTCGGTACCACTGTCAAAACCAACACAAGACATTCTGCTGCCAAATCGCCCACAGCTGGGATCGAAGCTGGCACCCAGGAATTATGAATCGCGATCGCAACGGCTCAGCCACAGTCAAATGTCAATGTACAATGTCTTTACTGTTGTGTCATAAATCCTTCTTCTTGAGGGCCCCTCTTGCTCTTCGTAGATGTAGCTTCTGTATTAGTAACTGGTGATGCAATATTCTAAAATGCAAATGATTGAATGAACAAATTGCCAATCTTTATGGAGATGTCTTGTTGCTGCCGCCTTTCTGTTTTTCCAGATAGTAGTATTTTCTATCTTGGTCCTCTTCAAACTGCTGCTGACACATAAGGTGTTCATAAGTGATCTTCACTATTCGCTCAGCGGATGCGATTATTTATACAGACAGTTCAGTGTCAAGAGGCAAAAGAGGTGCCTGTGGTTCTTAGCAAAATCTAATGGTCGATGTTTGGTGCAGGACAGTTTAGCTTATGATAACCCAACATACAGCTTTAGAATGGAGGTGGAGGCGGTCACTACGGCTTTCCCCTGGCTAGAGAACACGATACATACATCATGATTGAAAGCATCATGACCCAGAAAGCATGCTAAGGAAGCTGAGGACAGGCATGCTTTGTGATGAGTGGCATGCTTCACTTCGGAGGTCATGGGTGAAGAGCATAATCTGGATCTTTTTTCCAGGTATGCTGGTGTGCTGGGAAATAAACAAGCAGTGAGACTGGCAGACTCTGCACATTGAATACTGATGCATGATATGGCAGACATGGGAGGACTTGTACAATTCAGAGGAGCAAATGGATCATCACATTCTGGGGAGAGTGATGCAGCGAGCAGGGATGAGGGAAGGTAGCCAATACTAGACGCTCAGAGGAAAGGCAAGATGGACATTTAGTCAGACTGCATTGGTACTGAAACTCTGCGCTGGCTGCTGAGGATAGGGACAGAGCACTTATGGGAATGCCCCAAGGGCTGTGATGTCAGTTACTGAATCAACTCAACTCAAGTGATTTCCATTTCTACTGGTATCTGCTTTTTTTTTTAACTATGGTATCCTATGTCATTTTGCAAATTCTTCATTTCCCTTTCTATTGTCCTCCTGTCTTTAGGTAGCCCACATCTCCTTTTTCCATATGCCACCGTACAATTCAGAGGAGCAAACGGATAATCACATTCTGGGGAGAGTGATGCAGCGAGCAGGGATGAGGGAATGTAGCCAATACTAGACGCTCAAAGGAAAGGCAAGATGGACATTTAGTCAGACTGCATTGGTTCTGAAACTCTGGGCTGGCTACTGAGGATAGGGACAGAGCACTTATGGGAATGCCCCAAGGGCTGTGATGTCAGTTACTGAATCAACTCAAGTTATTTCCATTTCTACTGGTATCTGCTTTTTTAAATATTTTTTTTAACTATGGTATCCAATGTCATTTTGCAATTCTTCATTTCCCTTTCTATTGTGCTCCTGTCTTTAGGTAGCCCACATCTCCTTTTTCCACATGCCATCCACCAGAGAGCTGAGCTTGCCAAAAGTGTCAGGAGGCATTTGGCAAACATATCCACACTATCTCATTCTTTCTTTGATAACCATTTGCCAGTGATAAAGATTGTATTTTCCTCCCCAGTTCTTCACAGGTGATCTTGTTTGGCCAAAAGGTTGGCAGGATTTCCTTAGGCAGTTTATTTTGAAAAAGTCTCAAGGTTATGTGTTATTTCTACCGTCATTTACCAACAATCATTTACCAACAATCGCCGATGTACAATAGTATTCCTAAAACGTTGCTCTTGTATAAGTTTTGTTCACAAAGTCCTTTTGATTTTCATATAGGGTTTAGCGTGGCAAATGTTTGGTTTGCTTTGTTTATTCTTGATGTTACTACATTTTTAGAATCTCCATCCGGAACAACTTTACTTCTGAGGCATATAAATTCTTCAAATTCGATTTCTTCATTATTTTAGGTAACTAGATTTTCTGTTTTCTGATTATTTCTCATTACTTTAGTTTTACTTTTATTTATCTGGAGTCAAATTTTAAGAGCTACTCAAGAAAGTCTTTTAATCAATCCTGAGCATTCACATAAAGGCAGTGTTATAATGTCCTTTAGAGAGGCACTGAAATGATAGCCCATGTCGATGGGGTGTGTGACTAACAAGACCAACTGTTAGGTCATTCTCCCACAACTAGAGCATACAGAGATGTCAACCAGCTCAAAATGAATGCTGCTTTCACTCATTCAGACCCAGGGGGTTTAGCATCAGAGGCCCAGTCTGTAGTAAAAAGAAATGTAAAATCTTGTGTTCACTGGGCTTCTATGAATGTATGATGTGTTGCTTGGGAGAAAAGAAAAAGAAGAATGACAGAACCAGGAATAGGTACCACTTGCACACAGGACACTCCTAAAAGAGCAAGTGCTCTTCAACTTTTTCAATAGCCAACAAAGAGTTTCTGTGCTCACAGTGCTAATGGCAATCTGACTGCAAGTTTGCCAGTCTTTTCCCCTACAGATTGGGTATGCTCCAGTAAATTTAGTCAGCATCCACACTCACACACAAATCTAACATATATTACTACACCTCAAATAACTAGCATAACATGTAACAAATTAAAACAATTTTATTCCAAGCCTTTACTCTAAGCCCATAGGTAACTGCTGGTATATTTTTCGATGGTTTGATCAGTGCTGTAGGGGGGATGGGGGGATAGGGTGGGGCCTCTTATCCTTACATTCACCAAGAAGTGTTCAGTGATGACAGTGGCATTTTCAAAGGGATCTGCTTGCTACTTTATGATGATGATGGTCAGGTTTTGATGCACAGAAAAACCAGTGTGAGGCTGGGGTCAGCACTATATGGGTGATGCTAAAATAATGCCGGTCACCTTTACGGTTCTTAATTTATAACGTACCCCAAACAGGACATCCCCGTGGGAAATCCACAGCTGACCTGACAGTCCATTATTTCAAGGGGTGCAAGTGTACTGTTGTGTGGTGCTTTTTTTAGTGTTCATCTAGTGTCTTCTAATCCTAACCCTAACCCTAAACTCTACTGTAGAGAAATCGCGAGAAACTACAACCTGATCACCCTAGAATTTATTGGGAATGTCTCCCGTGACATTGTCGTGACGTCAGGGGTAAGTCAGCCCCTTGAGACCCCCCCCCCCCCCCCCCGCCACCCACACACCCCATAAAATGATAAAAGGGTTGAAATGCATTCTCCTCCTCTCCACCCCTAATGTTTTCTTAATGGCCACATCACCTTTTGAGGGGTAATGAGTATATCATGACAGCCCCCATGTGTCAGATCACTCAATAGGTGAAATGGTCAGTATCAGCTGATTTTACTTCCCAGAAAATGTCCAGTACCCATTGTAGACTGTGTTATCAATTACACCAGTGTTCCCTAAACTTGTCCTGGTCGCGGCACCTTTTTTCAATAAAAAATTGTTCAAGGCACTCTAACCTCAGTAAAAGTATGACTATTCGTATGAAAGAGATTTTTAAAAAAACTCGTGTATCTTCTAATATTTCGCAGTGTCTCTGTAAAGAGGTCATGGCTCCCCGGGGTGCCGCGGCGCAGTTTAGGAATCACTGGGTTACCCTCTAGTTGCTCCGCTCCTGTGCCAGCAAAACCCACACAGAATGCCCACCACTGTCCCTTGTCAACAATTCCTTTTTTTTTTACTGCAGTCTCAGCAAAGTCAATATACTACACACGCTGTAAATGCCAACACAAACAGTCCGCAACTAGAAATGCAGTTCACTGTCGATGGAAGCAGCAGTTACAACAAATCAGCAGTTGCACACACAACTGTGTATACCAGGTCAATGAAATGCAGTCCATCTTCTGAGATGGTTAGTATACATGACCACTGGGTCAACATGCAAATGTGCTAACCAGGACTTCAATACACTACAATAAACAGCCATCATTTTATTACTTTTCTTTTTGCAGATTAATATACTGATTATGTTTTTTAATCATGTTTTAATCATCATTTTCCATTTCTCTGCAGACAGCTTTACAAAACTGTTTTTGTATTTAAAACAAGTCAAAGTTTTTGCTTCATCAATTACTGATATAATTAAACTTTAACTGTACGAATACCAGAAACACAGTAGAACCACCAAACTTGACTACCTTCTATGTTGACCAAATTTTCATTGACTGGATGGCCACCACAGATTTTTAAGGGAAGACTACCTATAAACTTTGACCACTCTATAAGCTGTACCATGACCACATGGATTAGAACACACAATAGAAACTTTGCATGTGTATGTGTTCTTTGCCGCATTTAAAAAGCACAATGGTCCAGCATACTTCTTTTGATCTTAAAGAACCAAATGAAGTGCTGCAGTAAGAGGGTTTGCAAACAGCCTGCAGCGCTGGGATTTTCTTTCTTCTTCTACAATTTATGTGTCGGGGAGTGTTGCTTAAAAGCAGTACTACAACATGTTTTTTTGCTACCGCTAGTTAATCAAGATACAATGGCCTAAAAATACAAGAACAGAAATACATTTTCAAAAGTACATTTCACAGCAATGCTTTCTGCTAGCTCAGCTGGAGTGAAATCAAAGCCCTTGGTCACTGGTCAATCAACAGAGAAATCAGCATTCTAGAACATGAAACTCAAAATATTACTTGGAGATCAAACAAATCCACATGCATGACCGGTGCTTTATTTGAGGAGTGAGTAGGGGACAGTGGCTGAGAAAGTAAGACGAAAAGGGTATATTCTACTGAGAGCAGACACCTGTCCTGCACATATACAAATAAATCAGAAATTTCGGCCATTTTTTTAAAGTATCCAGAAACCATGAGTTGTAAACCCTTTGGCTCGGTACTATGGATATCGCAAACCTTCAGCCTTGATTCCATCAAACACAACCTCAAAAAGCCAATCTATTGACCAAGACATCATCAACACATATACAATTCACTATCAGGCCCAGCTCTTGCAGTAGGTCATTACTAAAAAAACAGATCTGAGTCCGCCTGTTGAACCAAATTAATTTGCTACTTCAGTAAAAGGTCTCAATGCTGTTTTCTGGAAGAAGTCTTGGAATAAAGTTCATCCTGAAATGACACAAGTGCTTCAGGAAAGCTGTATTTGTCACAAGCCAAGAGCACGATATCTTAGCCCCAGTGGACAATCCACTGTCAATGGCAGAATTCAGAGGAACAGATTTTAAAGGTATTGTTGCAATGAAGGATGAGGTGGCAGGCTGTAATGAACCAGACCCAGAAAAAAAATTTCAAAGTGATGCTGACCTAAGCACGCAACAGCAAAAACAGAGCATGAAGCAGCTAGTGAAGTTCAAGAAGCAAATGACCATGACCCCAAAAAAAAATTTGCAGTTTAAAAATAAAATGTCCATCAGGCATCTGATAATGCAGCTGAAGTTATTTGCTATGGGAAATTGGTCAGGTAGGCTGAGTGGTATATCCAGCTTTAATAGTGCCTTCTACAATTAGCTTTGTAAAAAAATTATGTTTGTTACTTGTTTGTGTTCACCAGCTGTAAACTGTGGTTATTCACCAACTCTTGGGCTTTGGTTTTATTCCACACGGGAAGTAATATGAATGAGACAACGACCAACACTGACTCCTTTTTTTTTTCAAAATCAAATGATTAAAGCTGGCGCGTGACAGCAGAGAACCCCACTTGTCTTGAACCTGCCCACATCTTGTACACCTCTATGTAAATGAGTTATTTTCAAATCTTGGACTTTCCTCCATAAGTATTTGTCCTTCTTTGCTAAGTATGGGTCTAGATGCTGGGATAAGTTCTCACTTCATTCCTAAATCTATTGGAAGTAAGTTATGTTATGATTTCACACACAGGTAAGTGATTTCTAAAAGTAAGGAGGCCTTTTTCCATCGACCAAACTACTGCCTGTTCACGGAAGGAGTTCCTCCCACTTCTGACTTGGGCAAGTCTTAAATTCAAATCATCTGTTCTTTTAGAAAAGATTACTTGTGAATGTTGTGTTGTTTAGTCAGATTTTGACTTTGATCAGTTTGCTGTCTAGTCTGGAGGCTTCAAAGTGGTGAGGAAGTCAGACCAAGTTGTGCCCTGGTATATTTATTATTGCAGTGGGAATCATAATTTGAGTTGCTTCACCCATGAAGTGATTGATGTTGGATGGTCTTCAGAGCTACGGAGTAGCTTCTAGACCAATGCGAGCCACCATCTAACATTAAGTCACTTCAGAGTGTCCTTACTAGGGGAAATAATAAAGACATGCGACAGAGGTGCCATGTGACCAAACCATGATAAAATAGATGATGATGATCATTGGATGCTGTGCTTATGTGTGATTTGCTACCATACTGTGTTTTCCTTTAAGTTTTATTTGTCAGGGCAACTGTCTAGAATGACCAGAAATGAGCAAGGTTGATAAAAATAGTTTTTAGGTGGGAATTTCCTTGGGGAAAAAATGGTTTTATTATGGCAATTAGGTTATCAGAATTTGCTGTTAATTACAGTAGTAACTGGCCACTGGGTCACAAACAGGTCATGCTAGACAAGTTCAAAGAAATGTAACCCAGTCAATTCTCTGCTGTATTCATTTGATTATTTCTATTATTTTTGATGCAATTATATTTTGTTATGCTCGGTGAATGCAATTGTAATGATACTTAAGTGTGACTTTTGTAGGGACAGGGGGGGGGGGGGGGGGGGGGGGGGGGGGGGGGGGGGAATTGTTAAACACAGGTTTTTTTTTCTTCATATCCTAGGTCACCAGAGTGAAAAGATTAAGAACAAGAAGCTAAGAAATGTTTAACAAGAAAATTCTGGAACACATAATTATTCATGTAAAATTTTAAAATTATTCGAATTTTAAAAAATGTACAAATGATAATTCTGTGAATAAACATGTGTAGAAACATGACCTAGAAAGATATATGAGCACAAAGCTGTAGAAATGTAAACTAGAAAGTACTGAAGCCGTTAATTAAACATGTACAATTTAAGACTTTTGTGAAAAAAACAACTGTAGAAATGATGATTCTGGAAAATACTGTAAGTAACTGTATCTTACTAAAAGATACAGATCTACAGATGTGATAGTCTCACATCCCGTACAGGACTTCACAAACCAACCAATTTTTATTGGCTGTTGTCTGGTTTTATTAGGTAGGCCAGTTTATGTTCAGTAGTTTGTCATTGCTTGTTATTTGTTACTTTCTGTTCATATCAACATCCTAGTAAATCAGTTTGATCCATTCGTGCTCCGTCCTTCCATGCAGCAGCCATCTCTGTGTCTCCATGCTCACAGTAGTCAGTAGCAGTTGACTGGTATATTTTCTTTGCCTCGAGGTCAGTTTCTGCATACTTATCCTCCTCTGATAACCCTTCCCAACAGGGGGTCCATTGTCTCTGGCGCCTTTGTCCCAACATCTCTGAAAACAGTGCATTCATGGCAATCACTTGTTTGCTGGATTTCTTCTTCTTCTTCTTCACGTTCACCGGCTGTAAACTCCAGCGGAAATTTTTCCCGG
>CAJHNH020007079.1:0-80000 GCA_905116865.2 Candidula unifasciata
TGTGCACGGACCAACCAAGACTGGCCTCATTGACGTACTGTCTGTGCACGGACCAACCAAGACTGGCCTCATTGACGTACTGTCTGTGCACGGACCAACCAAGGACTGCCCTCATTGACTACTGTCTGTGCACGGACCAACCAAGACTGCCTCATTGACGTACTGTCTGTGCACGGACCAACCAAGACTGGCCTCGTTGACGTACTGTCTGTGCACGGACCAACCAAGACTGGCCTCATTGACGTACTGTCTGTGCACGGACCAACCAAGACTGTGCCTCGTTGACGTACTGTCTGTGCACGGACCAACCAAGACTGGCCTCATTGACGTACTGTCTGTGCACGGACCAACCAAGACTGGCCTCATTGACGTACTGTCTGTGCACGGACCAACCAAGACTGGCCTCGTTGACGTACTGTCTGTGCACGGACCAACCAAGACTGGCCTCATTGACGTACTGTCTGTGCACGGACCAACCAAAGACTGGCCTCATTGACGTACTGTCTGTGACACGGACCAACCAAGACTGGCCTCATTGACGTACTGTCTGTGCACGGACCAACCAAGACTGGCCTCATTTGACGTACTGTCTGTGCACGGACCAACCAAGACTGGCCTCATTGACGACTGTCTGTGCACGGACCAACCAAGACTGGCTCTTGACGTACTGTCTGTGCACGGACCCAACCAAGACTGTGCCTCATTGACGTGTCTGTGCACGGACCAACCAAGACTGGCCTCATTGACGTACTGTCTGTGCACGGACCAACCAAGACTGGCCTCATTGACGTACTGTCTGTGCACGGACCAACCAAGACTGGCCTCATTGACGTACTGTCTGTGCACGGACCAAGACTGGCCTCATTGACGTACTGTCTGTGCACGGAACCAAGACTGGCCTCATTGACGTACTGTCTGTGCACGGACCAACCAAGACTGGCCTCAGATTGACGTACTGTCTGTGCACGGACCAACCAAGACTGGCCTCATTGACGTACTGTCTGTGCACGGACCAACCAAGACTGGCCTCATTGACGTACTGGTACTCTCTGTGCACGGACCAACCAAGACTGGCCTCATTGACGTACTGTCTGTGCACGGACCAACCAAGACTGGCCTCATTGACGTACTGTCTGACGTACTGCACGGGACCAACCAAGACTGGCCTCATTGACGTACTGTCTGTGCACGGACCAACCAAGACTGGCCTCATTGACGTACTGTCTGTGCACGGACCAACCAAGACTGGCCTCATTGACGTACGTCTGTGCACGGACCAACCAAGACTGGCCTCATTGACGTACTGTCTGTGCACGGACCAACCAAGACTGGCCTCATGACGTACTGTCTGTGCACGGACCAACCAAGACTGGCCGCATTGACGTACTGTCTGTGCACGGACCAACCAAGACTGGCCTCATTGACGTACTGTCTCGGACCAACCAAGACTGACGTACTGTCCTGTGCACGGACCAACCAAGACTGGCCTCGTTGACGTACTGTCTGTGCACGGACCAACCAAGACTGGCCTCATTGACGTACTGTCTGTGCACGGACCAACCAAGACTGGCCTCATTGACGTACTGTCTGTGCACGGACCAACCAAGACTGGCCTCATTGACGTACTGTCTGTGCACGGACCAACCAAGACTGGCCTCATTGACGTACTGTCTGTGCACGGACCAACCAAGACGTGGCCTCATTGACGTACTGTCTGTGCACGGACCAACCAAGACTGGCCTCATTGACGTACTGTCTGTGCACGGACCAACCAAGACTGGCCTCATTGACGTACTGTCTGTGCACGGACCAACCAAGACTGGCCTCTTTAAAGTCTGTTGCCTTCACGTGTATTCAGTTCATTGTGCAGAAAATGTGTAAAGACTTAAATGATTTTGAGGTAGGCACACGCTTGGCACATTTCAAGCCAGCTGTTTTATATCTGGAAGATTTAGTGAGTGTCTCGTTGTTCTACATAAGCCTTTGATCATAGTATTAGTTCGGAATCTGCAGCTAAGCTTCTGATCAAAACTGACTCTCAGGTATTTTTGAAGTTCAGTACTTGCTATCTCTTCACCACTCATGAGCATAGATGGCGTAATTGTGTGGTTGTTCAAAGCGAACAAAGTTGCCGTTGCTTTTACAAGCTTGATCTATGCTACGGAGATTTGACACCAATCTGCTATGCGTCCCAGTTCCTTCTGGAGTTCTTTTAAATTTCTGCCCCTGTGATACCTTGGCGGTACAAAACCATGTCATCACATATGATTTGATATTTTGTCACCTCAGTAGTCAAACTACTGAAAGGTTCAAAGGGGGGGGGGCGTGAAGGTGATCCCTGGGGTAGACCAAGGTGAATGGTTTTCAACTCACAGACACATCTTCCATATTTGAAAACAGGTAAGTAATTGAGTAAATTTTACCCCCACCAGGACATCACACACAGAGCGATAAACATCCGCTGACACAGAGTGCCACCATGCGGATGAAGAGAGGTTGTAGAAACGGCGTTCAACCGTCAGGTTATATTACGGCCCCCGGCATTAGCCGGAAAGGCACTTCAAACTAGCGAAAAAGCGCGTACCATATAACTACGACTTTAGTTAATAATTTGAAAACAACCTTTCTCCTGAAGAGTGCTGCTGTTATTTAGTTAATGAGTATTGGGGAAATGTTGAAATTTAGCAGCTGTTTCAGTTTTTCAAAGGGCACCTTGTTGTGTGTATCTTTCAAATCTAGCGTCACAGCACACGTTTTTACTCCCTCATGGAAACCTTCATAGACGTCGTAAACAAAAACGGCAGCATTACTTCACGTATGCCTATGTGATCTATATCCCCTCACCCCCTCCCCCCACTGTCCGTGGTAGTCTACCTGTTGGTTTTAATTTATGAGTTTCCTTGCCACTATTTGTTTATAGCAGTTTTCCAATGGTGTTTTGCATATAGATAATTCGGTAGCTGCTTATAGAAGATGGTTCTTTGCCAGGCTTGGGCAAAGGGCTCTCTAGCGAAGTTGGTTAAACCTGACTTTCGCGGCGGCCGGGTGACGAACTCCTTGTGGTCCGGGTTCACTCCCGGGGGTAGGCAGAAAAGCCACATTTCTCCCAGATTAATGGTACCTATAATGGAATCAAGGCCGAAGGGTTGCGATATCCATAGTACCGAGCCAAAGGGTTTACAACTCATGGTTTCTGGATACGTAAAAAAAAAAAAAAAAAACTTTGAAGCCATTTTTTTTTTATTTACTGTACTGTCAGAGTCCTTATATCTGCCGTAACTGCATATGGTTCATGTTGTAAGCCCGTGACAGATAAACTATTCTAAACACACGAAACGCAAACACCTACAGGGCCCGCAACAATTGTTTATGTACAGAACAATATAACAGACGGTAGTTTGCCTCAAAAGTTCGTGGGTACCCCTATCCGAAACAAAGACCTCGAGGGCTTTACCAATCACCTCTCATTCCCAGGCCAGCACGTTCCCACTGAAAATACCAAGGTCCGAACCGACGCTGCTTCCGTACAGTTTTTTCCTCTGTAACTGAACTCCACACCAGGACCGCGTAGCGTCTGCCAAGTGCGAGGCAAAGTGGGTGGGGACAGTTCAAATCACAAAAACCAATAAAACCAGCCTCAGCTACCAGACTAACTGTAATACCTATCCAGTTACCCACGTAACAAACGACACAGAATCTATCCGTCGAGCGCTGTACAACATTGTTTCGTCACTGTGCTCTAAACACAACCCGCTGTAATCTAAAAGGTTCGTTAATATAAATTTCTGTAACCTATGGTGCCATTTCAATGGGTTGAAATGAATTATGTCCGTATTCCATAGTTATGGATTTCAAGCTGTACGATAGACATGGCCAATGAGACACCTTTGGGGGGGGGGGGGGTGCTTAGTTGACTATGCGAGGTGACAGGTTCAATTCCCGGCACGGTAACTATAGCTTTCGATTTTTATGTTGTCTAGTGTGTTCTTCTATCTTTCTACGTCTTTCTATGAGTGCCGATCAATACACTTTCTGCTACTCGATTAATTCAATCTAAATGTCGAACGATCACAAGTCTCTACAACCCCCCCCCCCTCCCCCCACTCTTCAATCATCCTGCACCCATCCCCAGCTTTCCACTAAGTAACAGGGGGTTAAACGGGTAAATTACTCGCTAGACAAGGGTATTGAAAAAATCAAACCATTGCCGCCACACACAAACGGAACAATAATATCTGCAACTGCAATGAACAAATAAAACAAGCTACATTTTAAATACCACCAGGACATTTCAAGTATTAAAAGTTCCTAAACCTATGAAATTTTAGAAGATCTACGTATGTAACTAAAAGTGTATGTTCTATTCTCGAAATTAGTAATAGTAGTAGTAGTAGTAGTAGTAGTAGTAGTAGTAGTAGTAGTAGTAGTAGTAGTAGTAGTAGTAGTAGTAGTAGTAGTAGTAGTAGTAGTAGTAGTAGTAGTAGTAGTAGTAGTAGTAGTTGTTGTAGTAGTAGTAGTAGTAGTAGTAGTAGTAGTAGTAGTAGTAGTAGTAGTAGTAGTAGTAGTAGTAGTAGTAGTAGTAGTAGTAGTAGTAGTAGTTGTTGTAGTAGTAGTAGTAGTAGTAGTAGTAGTAGTAGTAGTAGTATTAGTAGTAGTAGTAGTAGTAGTTGTAGTAGTAGTAGTAGTAGTAGTAGTTGTTAGTAGTAGTAGTAGTAGTAGTAGTAGTAGTAGTAGTAGTAGTAGTAGTAGTAGTAGTAGTAGTAGTAGTAGTAGTAGTTGTTGTAGTAGTAGTAGTAGTAGTAGTAGTAGTAGTAGTAGTAGTAGTAGTAGTAGTTGTTGTAGTAGTAGTAGTAGTAGTAGTAGTAGTAGTAGTAGTAGTAGTAGTAGTAGTAGTTGTTGTTGTTGTTGTAGTAGTAGTAGTAGTAGTAGTAGTTGTTGTTTGTAGTAGTAGTAGTAGTAGTAGTAGTAGTAGTAGTAGTAGTAGTAGTAGTAGTAGTAGTGATTTGTGGTGTTAGTAGTAGTAGTAGTAGTAGTAGTAGTAGCAGTAGTAGTAGTGATGGTGGTGGTAGAAGTAGTAGTGATGTGTGATAGTAGTTGTAGTAGTGGTGGTAGTGATGGTAGTAGTAGTAATTTATGAATTTTAAAAAAAAAAATTTGGGGGGGGGGGGCAAGAGGCCAGTAATGCACCCCTCCCTCCCTCCCTCATTTTTAAAAGAAAATGTTCCCGGCGATGAGAGGGCTAGGGGTCAGAGAAAGCCGAGTTTTGTTGTGCAGGCGCGCTGAGCAGACATGGCCCTGAAGTTTGAAGTTGTGACGAGCCTAACGATGTCACTTGGGAACTTGAAAACTATAATTTGTCGACGCTGTCCAATTTTCGAAAGCAAAAAAAGCACACACACACACACACACACACACACACAGAGAGAGAGAGAGAGAGAGAGAGAGAGAGAGAGAGAGAGAGAGAGAGAGAGAGAGAAACTGGGTCTCTTCTTAGTAACGACTGGTGATCCTCTAGCCTGATACTAGAGGCGCCTTTTAATGATTGTTCATTTTCGAGATTTGACAGATACCGCCAAATGTTCACATTAGTTTTAGGACTGGGCCACTATAGAACCAGTTTTAGGACTGGGCCACTATAGAACCAGTTTTAGGACTGGGCCACTATAGAACCAGTTTTAGGACTGGGCCACTATAGAACCAGTTTTAGGACTGGGCCACTATAGAACCAGTTTTAGGACTGGGCCACTATAGAACCAGTTTTAGGACTGGGCCACTATAGAACCAGTTTTAGGACTGGGCCACTATAGAACCAGTTTTAGGGACTGGGCCACTATAGAACCAGTTTTAGGACTGGGCCACTATAGAACCAGTTTTAGGACTGGGCCACTATAGAACCAGTTTTAGGACTGGGCCACTATGAACCAGTTTTAGGACTGGGCCACTATAGAACCAGTTTTAGGACTGGGCCACTATAGAACCAGTTTTAGGACTGGGCCACTATAGAACCAGTTTTAGGGACAGAACGTATACCTTTAACTAAATACAAGTAGGGTTTTCAGAACAATGCAAAGAATATAATGAATAGTAGAAATACACATGAAGCAGGCCTCCTCGATTGATGAAATCGTAGTTTAATTGAAGACATTAGACGTAGACTGCCAGTATTTTTTAGACATATTATGAGAAAATAGACTGGAGAACGTGGTACAAACAGGCAAGATTGTTGGGGAGAGAGCAAAGGGAATGTGGAGAACTGGAGAACGTGGTACAAACAGGCAAGATTGTTGGGGAGAGAGCAAAGGGAATGTGGAGAACTGGAGAACTTGGTACAAACAGGCAAGATTGTTGGGGAGAGAGCAAAGGGAATGTGGAGAACTGGAGAACTTGGTACCAACAAGCAAGATTGTTGGGGAGAGAGCAAAGGGAATGTGGAGAACTGGAGAACTTGGTACCAACAGGCAAGATTGTTGGGGAGAAAGCAAAGGGAATGTGGAGAGATAAATGCCTGGATGGCTTAGCCATATGGATGGGCGATTCGAGAGCACAAACTTGATCCGTGATTCAGGTGATCGTGTGAGATGGCGAGACCTCCTAGTCTGAGTTCCGAAGCCTCGTTGTGGGGGAAAGCAAAAATAGACCCGCTGCTTACCCAAAAGCCTATCGTAAGAATCGATTAAATGAGAGTTTCCTTCGAATTCGGAGTGCATCTGCTGAGAGGCAAGGTGCAAACAGTCTGCATACAAAATGAGTCATAACTGTAAAAAGGACGTGCATACAAAATTCAGGTTCTGTAAAAGGACTTGAGTCCAGAAGTCGACGAAAACCCAAAACTTTCAGCTGAAATTTACAGCCGGGGAACGCGATCAAGAAGGATTTGATTGGGAAACATGACAGCATAGACGTACGAGTTAGAGACACAGTGATGATACATGTAGTTGTGTTTTATAGTGATTAAGTCCGTTCATTCACTAGAGCTTTGTGAACTAATGACTTCCTCAAACGGTCATGTGTCCAGCCAGTTGGAATTAAACGAGGAACTGGCGCAAAGTCTGTCGAACTCTCTGGCCTAAATGCAAGTCCAGTGAGAAGACTAGTGAGGAGGTCCAGGTTCAGTGTATGGAAGGTTGAAAGCTGAAACAGTCCACATTTGTTTAAATACTAATTCTGCGTCAAACAGTCACTGTCAACATGCACACAACGTTTCTAGCGTCCTTGGTGCATGGGGATGTTGCAGCCATTTTGTTGAGACCAAACAGTATTCTGCGGGTGATATGATTGTCAAAAGGATCTCCTCTCACTCCATGACATTCCATTGTAACCAGCTGAGGTTATGTCGACCTGATGGCTTGAGATTTATTGCGTTACCTGAACTAAAGACAAGAATGTCCTTACATTGTTCTAATATCTACCTATATATATACACACACATACGTGTGTGTGTGATCTGAATTTATGTATTCACTGTCAGAATTGGAACTTTGGACTTCAGTGTAAATAAGCTAGTTTGTAACTAGAGCAGAAAAGAACATTTGTGTATAATACCACTGTGTTGTACCATCAACATCATCATGTAGTAGGTCCTTTGCAGAACGTCGCTCTCATCACAGACTGCCTGAAAGAAACTCGGTCTCTTGCCAGTTCTCCCGCCTCATGCATTTTCACATTCAAGCCGTCACCTATATCCTGTGCCCATCTTCGTGTCGGTCGGCCCTGCCCCTCCTTCCTGGTACCATGCCTTATGCTATATTTTTTTTTTCCAGTCTCTTGTGTCGCTTGATCTCCATGTTTGTGAAGTTCTTTTCTAATTTCTCTCCATGTTTGTGAAGTTCTTTTCTAAAATCAGTCTGGCGACTTTATCTTATTTCTGAGCCTGGAGAGCGGGAAAAGACTGCTGCAACACAGTCTCCATGGAGACAAACCATTCCTAAATTATTGACACTTCAATGGGCGCAGCTCCATTTTCAGGACTCGGTCCGCCTTCACGCCGATACATGTAAATGAAGTGTTTAAATTCAGTCTACGAGATGGTCAGGGGTGCTGACATCTGGGAGATAAATCTACTTAAGCCTACTACCCTTCCCCACCCCCTACAGTCTACGATTTTGAGGAGTGTGGGGGGAATATTAGCTTCTACCTAGAACAGCCCCTTAGGCCATGAATAGAAACTTTTTGTTTATAAATGTCGTGTTATTTCACAGTTATTATCATTTACTTCCCATTAGGCATATTATTATTATTATTATTATTATTATTATTATTATTATAAAATACTAAGGGCCCCTCCAGAAAATTTCTAACGGGCTGCCCCCCCCCCCCATCAATGTTTTCTTTGTCTGGGCACCCCTGCAAGAGGTTCAAAACAAACACATCATGTAAGCATTACAAATGGGCAGGTAATCAACCACTAGACGTTATGAGATGTGTTTCCTAAACATGCTATTAACCGAAGCGATCTAGGACTTGCAGTTAACCGGCCTGTCACCGGCAGGGAAATAAAGACATCGGTGTCTCTGAGTCAGCCCCTGTTTGCTGCCCCAACCACTACCCCTGTTTGCGGCCCCAGCCCCAGCCACTACCCCCCTTTGTACTCAGAAGACGACGCGTTCAGTCAGACTCCAGCCAGTTCCCCTCATTCGGTAACTTTCAACTTCTGCACCAGATTCAAGAACCGAGATGGCTGTCGCGGGAAACCAACCCTGGCTAACTCTGACCCTTCTCGTCGCAGCGATGACTGCTGGTAAGTTGACCACACGTAATGTTACTTTTAATTATGAATATATATTTGCACTTATCAATATGTTAATTTGAAACTGTAGCTTGTTACGGACAATAAGAATAATTAAATTGAAAACTTCAGAAAAGTGAATAAAAAGTCTTGTTAACCCCTCAGTGTGAAATAGACAATGCAAATATGCGAAGACAACACAAGATTTAAAATAGATAAATAACATCAATTATAATGGTGCTAAAGTTCGTGTAGCGCAGTAGCCAGTTGACTGTCATGGCCGTTGAGCAAGTAGTCGTACATTGCAACCTTTCATGGAAAAGTGACCTCGGTCAGCAACAGTCCAAAGATATTAGTATTAGCCGTGACGTCCAAAAAGCGCAAGTATTGCATCTCTGTTATAAGCAGACGAACCTAAATTACCAAAATCCTATTTAAGGGGGGGGGTGAATAATTTCCCACAAAGCGGGAATTACACCCCCAACCCTTTCACCTAGAACCCCAGGCGGACCCACTGAAACACTGGTGTAGAACAACTAGCCAGCACCATATACCTAGTATGACACAGGTACCTCTGCTTTACCTAGTTTCTAATGGAGGACATCTATTAATAATTAGATATTTTCCTGTTTATATTAAATAATTCTTCTTCTTTTCCTTCTTCTTCTTCCTCTCGCCCCTTTTTTCTTTTTCCTCTTCTTTTTCTTCTTCCTCGTACCCCCTTCCACTTCCTCTTCTTTTTCTTCTTCTCCTCCTCCCCCCCCCCCCTTTCTTCTTCTTCCTCTTCTTCTTCTTGATAATAGTAATAATTGTATGTGATAATCACATTTGTCATTTATAATAAACTTGCAGTCCAACTACTATGCTTATTTTTATCTATGTAAAGAATGTTGGTGTTTATACGAGTTGAGTAAAAAAAAAAAAAGTTGCCACTGTTCTATGTTGCTATGCAAAACATGAAACCATATTGTCACTGCTGGCAACTGCTATTTAAATGTAAACCCATGCTGTCACAGCTCTCTTTGTAATCCCGTCATCCGCTTTGAGGGATGCAATTTTTCATTATTTTTTGCTTCACCCTGGCTCTTGCCAGGGGCCGCAATATAGCCCGACCATAAATAGGTCTAATGGCTGAACGCGGTTTCTGGGACCTCTCCACGGTGGTCCTCATCCACATGGTGGCACTTTGTGTCATCGGGTGTTTATCGCTTATGTGATGTCCTGGTGGGGTAAACATCTACTCTTATACTACTGTCACTGCTCTCTGTTGACATGTAAAACCATGTTGTCCCTGCTCTCTGTTGCCATGTAAAACCATGTTGTCCCTGCTCTCTGTTGCCATGTAAAACATGCTGTCACTCTAAACATGCAACAGACAGTCTGTGAGGATGTGTCTTGTTACTGCTGACCTGTAGTCCCTGTCTGTGAGGATGTGTCTTATTACTGCTGACCTGTAGTCCCTGTCTGTGAGGATGTGTCTTGTTACTGCTGACCTGTAGTCCCTGTCTGTGAGGATGTGTCCTGTTACTGCTGACCTGTAGTCCCTGTCTGTGAGGATGTGTCTTGTTACTGCTGACCTGTAGTCCCTGTGTCTGTGTGATCGTCTTATCACAGCACCATATCTGACAGATGTCAGTCAACAGCATCTGTCATCTCGCAAAATGCCGACTTCAGTACAAAAAAAGTGTCCATTGACAATCATAATTTTTATTCAGTCACAACGCATACACAGTAACAACCCTCACATGTCAGTTCAAACATGGATGTTTCTGCCGGCAGCAAATTGGAAAATGATTATTGGCGAAACAATAACAGATCATGGGCAACTATGAACCTCTTGTAACCCAGTGAAAGGACGAAAAATGCTATGATGGACATGTAATCAGATCTAACGGCTTCTCAAAACAATACTGCAGGGCTCAGTAGAGCAAAAGAGGAGAAGAGGCAGACCAAGAAAGACCAAGAATGACCTGGTTCAGAACCTGACTACCCTGTGTGGGTTCCGGAGCTCCATTGTGGGGTAAACAAGAATAGACCCACTGCCTCCCCAAAAGCATGTCGTAAGAGTCGACTAATTGGGGAGCTTCCTTTGAAGTCGGAGTGCATCTGCCGGAGAGGCAAGGAACCAACCGTCTGTATTCAAGAGAATGAGATCTGTAAAACTGATGCACACGCAACACTCAGGTTCTGGAGCAGGACTGCAGTTCGGACGAGCAACCAGAACTTTCCGCCAGAGTGTACAGCTGGTGAACGCGAAGAAGAAGAAGAACCTGACTGACTGGGCAGACCTCAGGCATGCAACCATTAAGTCCATCGCAACTGACCGCCAAAGGTGGAGAGAGCTGATAAAACAGAAACTGCTGACCCAACGACACGTAGTGCTGCGGGATGATGATGATGAATAACAGATAATGAAAAAATTGTTTATGAATGCTTTTATTTTACATTCCACGATTTCCGTCTTCCCTTCACATACAAATGTTTCCGTGTCTAAGTTAATGCCAGTTTGCTGTTTCTATTTGCCTGCCTGTTTGCCCATCTCTTTCATTGTATCATTCCTCTATCGCCTTTATTATTATCACTATTATTTTTTTTTTCTTAAATCTTACTCTGTGTACTATTAGAATTATTCATGCTTCACATCCCGCTTTTTATCCCCCCCCCCCCCCACATGTTTTTATGTCTGATAAAGTGGGTGTTTTGATGCGTCCAGGACCCTGGGCCTGTGACGTCGCGGGCGTTTTAGCGTCCATGTGAAATCATTTGAACAGGAAACGTCACCAAAAAATTAATGATCTCTACGTCCTTTTATTCGTGGATAATTCTAATTCACAAGAATTCCCAAAATTTTCCAGTAGCCATTTGGAAAAAGAAGAGGAACTATTTATTGTCGAGGACAAAGCCCATTGTGATTTAAGGTATTGTCAAGGGCAATCACTCGTGTGTTCTATCTCAAGCAAAGGTAACTGTGTCGAGAAGAAACCAATCAGTGACGACTTCCGCCGGCCAGCTCAGTTCTGCTCCCAAATATTTTGCCCGGGTAGTCGCTGGCGCTTGACACCCACCCGAGTTACCTGGACATCGTCACGTGCCGGGGTATTCATGCGAATCCAAAAATGTTGTTTTGATTCCGTTCCTTTCTTTGGTATTCGGACACGCCTTGAAAGTTTTCCCTGTTTTGAACGTACTGGAAAATTTACCCCGGCCTCTGCCTTGAACTATTGACCCAGTTTCCACCATCCTCTGGTAGATGGTGAGGGAATTACCAGGTCAATGGTTCCGCCACGCAGTCACAAAACAAATAACCAACCTTCCACGGCTGGGGACAAAATTATAATTCTGACTTTAATACAGTGGTTTCCATCAGTTCTTTATCTGCAACAAGCACACGTCAGCATCGAACAGCCATCCATACCGGCACACGCTTTCATATACCCTCACATTTTGGAAATGTCCACGGACGTATTTCACAATTTTAATAACTGTATTGTAGACTTACTTACAAGTGATAGACATCGATACAAGTAAAATAAAATAAGTGAATAGTACTCGGAGCGTGCAATAGAAGTAAGAGACAAAGTGAGTTTTAGGTCCAAAGCAGATAAGCTGCCACGGTGGCGATGGCACAGCCTTCTACTGGAGAAAGAATGCCCGACTCTCTCTCTCTAGTTGGCTAAACCGGATTGCGCGGAGACCGGGTGACGAACTCCTTGTGGTCCGGGTTTAATCCCGGGGGTAGGCAGGAAAGCCACATTTTCTCCCAGATTTACGGTATTTACAATGGAATCAAGGCCGAAAGGTTGCGATATCCATAATACCGAGCCTAAGGGTTAACAATTCATGGCTTCTGCATACTAAAACAAACAAATAAACTGGAGAAAGAATCAGCTGTAAGTGTCTCAAAAGGCAATATGAGAAAGGTGGAGACAGGCATGTTCCGTGCAGAGTAGGAAGCATCGCTTAATAATCTTAGTTTCAGCTTCATAGCAAACGGGTCACCCCATAGTTGCTCCGCTACTGTGCAAAAGAAAAACACACATAATTTTTATCACAGTCACTTGTAAAAAAGATTGACAATGTTTCAGCAAATGCACTAGCATACACACGCATTAAAAGCATACGGTAGGCTTCCGAAGTGCTCACACAAACAGTCTGACATTAGAAATGCAGTTCAGCATCGACGGTAGCAGAATAGTTACAAACAGATCAGCAGTTGCACTCGGATCAACTTTAATCACATAAGGGCATCACCGATATTGCGACGACAGGCAACTCGCCATTTTTTGAATCTACAATTCACAACAGCAAGTTGGTCGCAGTCGAAAAAACATTCCAAATTAATTCCGCAGATCACAGTGTCGCGCCATGCACTCCACCCAGTAGCTGGGCGACGAAACTATCCTTTCATTGTACAAATGGAGCAAACATGCAACGGCCACCATCTTGCAGAAGCAAAAAATTTGCCACGACTCAAAACAGATGTTGACCGGAAGCTTCTATGTTTTGATGTTATGGAGACATCGCTTCAGAGGTCGGGAGTAGTTAGCGTTCTTGGGACTTTTTTTCCCTTGGTTATTTTGGTGTGTTGGGAAATAAAAAGGCAGATGGAATGGCTGGGTCTGCACCACGTGGTGGTTAATAAATGCATGACCAGCTAGTTGTTTTAAGGAGTTTTTGCGAGTGAGTGAACAATGCGGAGTCACAAACAGATTCTCACGGTCTGGGGGAGAAAAGTGCGATGTGTGAAGTGACTCGGGGATCTGGCTGACGCTCAAAACTCAGGGGAGGAACCAGACGGACATACTTTCAGACTGTGACAGGTGCTATAGCAATGGTAACTCTGCGCTTGCTGCTGGAGATGAATCGGGACGCTTATGGGAATATCACGAGTGATATGATATTGACTTTTAACTCATAACTCAAAATCAGTCACTGGAGTATAGTAACTGTTGCAAAAACATGACACCATCGTCAACGCCACACGGCGGGTGTTTAGCAGAACGTAGCTGCCACTACAAGTTGCCGCCAAGTTTGTCTATCGTCTGCCAGTTCGCCCACCTTCAACATGTTCGTGCCTAGGCTTTCTTCAGTATTCCCTGTCTATCTTGGTGCCGGTCGCCTTCGACTTCAGATTGTCTTTCTTTCTCTCTAAACCATGGCGTCGTTTAATAAAGTTAGCTTTCTGAGACATGATGATTGTCTTCCATGTTTAAACTTGATAGTTGTCAGCAATTCCCCCCCCCCCCCCCCCCCCCCCCCCACATAATTTTTTTTCCCTTGACCCATCAATGACGAGATCATTTAATTAAAAAAAGAAACAGCCTTGCTAGTTATGTTTGCAGTATTCATCTGGGATACAATTGTCCTTACTGTAAAACTGAGGAATAAATACGTGCGTAAATTACAAAAATAATTCTCGTCAAACGGTGCAAGCAGGGCCGTATTTAGGTTGTGTGCAACATGTGCAGCTGAACAGCAACATTCCAAGAGCGGCAAAATGTAACTAGTATTTGAAGAAAACAATATATCAACATTGTTATCACTTTTATTGATATAAAGTGCAGTCTTGTATTGAACATAATTCCTCCATTAATTCCCAACTTGCACACGTTTGACTGGTTTTGTGTGCAGTTGTTTAGATACTCCAGTAGAGTGTCAAACCGAGATCAATAATCCCACAACCTGTTGTTGGTATATAAACGAATAGCGATGCTTAAGTTAGCCGAGCAAGAAGGAAATGGGGACGTAAAATAGATGACTACACATGGGCTTCATACCCCTAAATACCACACAGCAGGCAAGCCACAAGAAAGAGCGATTTAAAAAACACAATTTCCCACCGAGATGGTAGCTAGACAGGTTGACCCCTAGTGACTCAGGAACGGGCAACAAGATACCCCTGACCCCCCCCCCCTTCCCCAGTTCCCTCCTTTGCGCTGCTACCTAACAGTTTAACCACCCTGAGGTTATAAAATCCGGATAGCAAGCCAACAGGGCAAATCCCGATACCCTTTTCGATCCCAAAAGAAAACAAGCTGCTACCAACCGGACTGTACATGGACTATGTTTGTACAGGGTGCCCCATCAGTTTCTATTCTTTGGGAAAATATAGTTGTTTTGAAAACACATTTGGAAACGTGTCCGTCACTGCTGAAGAACTCGTATACACACAGCTGGAATTCTGCGTGTAATAGTTTGGTAATAGGTGATTGGTTTATTTTGCCTGTGTGGAAAACCTGTGGGACACTGTAAAATACGTGAAGTAATGAGAGCACATCTGAATACCCAGGTATTGTTTGGTAGGAAGAAGGAAAAACTTCTGTCATCTTCTTCTGTCAGTGCCCATCAACAGAGGTGAAAACATTTTCCACGACCTCTCCGGTTCCCCGACAATCAATATTGCTTGAGACGCAGGGTGCAGATTAGAACAGGGAAGAACTGGAACGTTTGGGCTGGCGATAAATCATCGACCAACAAAAACATAATCCGACACCAAAGAAGGAGAGTGCAAGAACTCTGTGTGTGGACAGCTGTGGGGGCGAGCTGGGTCTCCGTCGCTGGCAGTTACATCTGAGGTGATCCACTATAACAAGCCCACACTACAACAAGCCCACACTGCAACAAGCACACACTAAAACACGCACACACTACAACAAGCCCACACTACAACAAGCATACACTACAACAAACAGATACAACACACACGAACGGGTTCCAGTCAGACTTCTGGGGGTAAATTTCCAGGGGAAATTCAGTGCTAACTTTCTGCCCGATCTGCATTCACAATTTACCCACAGTTTTCAACACTTGTCCTGCTACTGTGGTGATGAATATAGCAGTGCCTAGGGTTTCTTTATTCACGGCACAGTATCTAGCAGTCTCCTGCTATATATATATATATTATATATATTATATATATATTTTATATATATATATATATATATATATATATATATATATATATATACACACACACACGCATACGAACTTTAGGCTCACGTGGAAACGGCTTCAACAAAAACTATGATTGGACATAACACACATCGATTTGACTTGCTGTCATCTACTTTGTTGTCACTACACTGATCAAATTAAACAGATAATGATGGTGGTGATAGAATGATAGTCTAATGAAGTTGTCGTCATGATAGGGTTAGTTGGAGATAATATTGGGCAACAATGACCACCTGGAAATTGTCCAGCAATTGCTAGCAATCGATGACCATTGACTAGCACAGAGGCCTTTCCTCAGGGACACATTCTAGAGGAACTTGCTTGCAGAGATAAATCTGTGAGACGACTTGTGAAATAACTGCACAGATGTCACCGTTGTCATCATCATCGTTTTATTCTGTAACCCTGGATATTGGTTGTCACGTGGCATCAATCAGTACTCTAACCCCTTCCCATATCGTTCGCAGCGACTGAGTTGGTCTAGAGACTGCATTTTGTTTCTGCCCTGTTATCAATCCAGACTTGACTGCATCTTGTTTCTGCCCTGTTATCAATCCAGGATTATTGTTGTCCTCCTCGTCTGCGTCAACCTCAGTCGTCTATTAACTGAAAGCTACATACACATCCAGATTCGAACCGGTCCCTTCCAAATGACGCCAGTTCTCGCCGTAGAAAGAGTGAACAACCACCTAATGAATGTTGCGCCTTCCTTCAAGCAGGCACCTTGGCGGGAGCCTGGTAAACAAACAATTTGCCGGATATCTCTACCAGGTCAGCGATCAAACGTCCTGCCCGTGACAAAGGAAAGAACATGCAAATTTTTTTCCTTAACCCCACTTCAATCTGATCATGTGCAGCGCCCCCCCCCCCCAACCCTTTTCCCCTCCACTCCCCAATCCCAGTCCACATTTTCCCAATTTTTATCTTGTGACCTTTTGACCGCCATATTGGCGACTGCCTGACGTGAACATTTTGTTCGCTGAGGGGGTCACTTTAAAAAAAAATCCCGGATTTTTTGAAAAAAAAAATTGGAGCAGGGAGCAGACTCAGTAGAAAGGAGTATTGTACTGTAGATCATAAGAAATAGTCGCACATACAATAAGTACTACATGATATACAAACAATGCAACAATGGTATCAAGTATTACTAGAACCAATTAATCCTGCGCAAATTACTGGCAGCTAGAGGGTAAAGGTCAAGTCGGGAGATGTGAACCAGCGGTTATCAACCATAAGTGCTCTGCCATCAGTACAGACAGCTGATAAGAAACTGTCCGCCTGTGTCGCCGTCTGCACGAAACTCCGTAGCTACAGCGACGTTCCTCCATTTACCCCAGAGTGTTAATCCTGGGACCCATTTCCTAGAGGCTGGATAAATCTCGGGAACCGGCAGGTTTGGAACACCGACTGTGGGCTGCAGCAAGTCGCAGCTGCATTTGAAAGCGACTGACTGACAAACCGCGTTCAGACAATTGGCCATATTTATTGGCTGCCTATATTGCGGCCCCTGGCAAAAGCCAGGGTGGGGCTTCAAATAACAAAAAATTTCGTCCTAAAAAGGACGTCAGGATTATAACAGAAATAATTTGAAAGCGACAGCTAGAGTGATAAACAAAAAAATTAGAGTTGTCAGATGTTATGTATTCACAATCCTGCTTTATGATGCAGAAACTTGGACAATGAACACGCAGCTAGAACATCAAACGGAGTCCCTGGAAATGTGGGTATACAAAAGAATTGGTCGTATTTCATGGAAACAAAAACAATCCAATACAGAGGTTCTGTAAAGACTACAAGAATGATTTATAGCATATACAATGGATCAACATCATGACACAAGGGTGGTAACCCATAAGTTCTACTTCTAACTCAAGCCTCTAGTCTTCTTCTTCTTCTTCTTTGATCCTTCTGTCAGAAAACTTATATCAGGAGGCCGGTAGCCTTTAGGAAAGTTATCGTGCAATCCATATCCTCTCGTGTACCATACAGCTTTGTCTTCATTGTGGTTGGAACATGCCAGATTGAGTCTCTGTTGTCAGCATACAGTTGACAGTGTTGGAGCACATGCTCAGCATTTTCGGGTTCCACGCTGCAGGGACACGTCTCCGTGTTTCCAACACCGAAAAATTTGAACATATGTTGACGAAATCTGTTGTGCCCTGTCCTTAGTCTGAATATAATACACTGTCCCTCTCTAGAGAGGCGATGAAGCGAGTCTTGGGCAGAAAATCTGGTGTGGGTATCCAGGCACCTTTCTTGGATACTAGATTGTATTAATGTTTTCATCTCTTGGTGGGTTAAGTCGCTATTTGGTTGTACCATGTCACTGCCGCTTCTGGCCAATCTGTCCGCTATTTCATTGCCTTCCAAGCCACAGTGACCTGGAATCCACTGCAATACAGATTGTTCTACTGAAGAGCCTAAGTAAATCAGCTGTTGCGTCAAGTCTACAAACTGAGTGTCTTTTGGGTTAACAATTGCTTGTAGAACTGACATAGCATCAGTCAGAAAGACCACTCTGCTATATTTACTGTGCTGTTGTCCATTCAGGAAAGAACAAGCCGCCAGAAGTGCTTCTGCCTCTGCTCTGTAATTGGAGGAATATGAACCCGTTGGTACAGCCTGGTTGATTTTTTAACCATTTGGGCATTCTATGTATATTCCTCCTCCTCCGTCTCTTACTGCTCTTGGCTGAACCATCTGTATGCGCTGGAATCTAACTTTGGTGTGGATAAAGTCTATTGATCTCTCCTTCTGTAGTTGCTTTCATATCAGTGCTGCTTATTGATGATTTGGAGGAGATCCCTGTTACAATGGTTCTGACGGTTGGTAGGCTATCCCTGAGCCAAGGGGGAACAGTCGTTGTAAGGTTTCAGTGGAAAACTTGGTATTATGGGATGGAGTTTGAGGACAGCGAGGTTGGCCTTTGCGTTCTTAAAAAAACATGTTCTCTTTAGTCTAGCCTTCTGGGGTTTCTGCAGTCGGCTGTGCATGGGTTGTTCTTCTTAAAGTGGTGGTATATACTTTAGTAATTAGCTTCTATAAATTAACATCTGTGACCCGATTCTTCACCAAGATGTTAACACTGACATCAGTAGCATTTACATTCGACAGCCTGAATCTTCCTTTGCTTTTGTTGAATCCCCACAAACCTGCCAATGTTGATCTGATCCTTCATCAAGGATGTTGTCTAGGGAGGGAAAAAATGTCAGGATTTTCCCTAGTTCATTTACAAAGTTATACTGGGAAATGAAAGGGGGAGGAGGGTGTTGTCACCACTTTCCATACTGTATACAAACATAACTGATTTTAGAATCCAGGCTTACAGAAAAGTTTTGGAGTTTATGATTTTTACACTTATGCATATGCACACACTGCCATGTGCTGGTACACATACTGACCCATTTGTGCATATTTCAGTGTCTTCTGCAGGCATCCCTGGCTCCAATGAACCAGCACCTCCAGCAACCCCTGCCAGCTGCACCACATTCAATGCCAGTGTGCCCTGCCTGTCCTCCAGCTCAGATCTACGCTACTGTCTGGAAAATGGCTCTATAGTGACCGGGTTGTGTGCTGTCCAGGCAGCATTGTGTCTGTGAGTCAAGAATCAAATAGATCACTGTCTTACTTCCCATTCTCACTAACACCATCCTTGAGATCACTGTCTCACTTCACTAACACAATCTTTGAGATCACTGTCTCACTTCACATTCTCTGAACACCATCCTTGACACTGTCTCACTTCTCACTAACACCATCCTTGAGATCACTGTCTCACTTTACTTCACATTCTCACTAACACCACTAACACCATCCTTGAGATCACTGTCTCACTTCACCATCCTTGAGATTGTCTCACTTCACTAACACCATCCTTGAGATCACTGTCTCACTTCACATTCTCACTCACACCATCCTTGAGATCACTGTCTCACTTCACACCATCCTTGAGATCACTTCTCACTAACACCATCCTTGAGATCACTGTCTCACTTCACTAACTCCACCTAATCACCATCCTTGAGATCACCTGTCTCACTAACACCATCCTTGACATTCTCACTAACACCATCCTTGAGATCACTGTCTCACTTCACATTCTCACTAACACCTTCCTTGAGATCACTGTCTCACTTCACATTCTCACTAACACCATCCTTGAGATCACTGTCTTACTTCACTTCACATTCTCACTAACACCATCCTTGAGATCACTGTCTCTTCACTTCACATTCTCAGATCTAACACCATCCTTGAGATCACTGTCTCACTTCACATTCTCAATAACACCATCCTTGAGATCACTGTCTTACTTCACATTCTCACTAACACCATCCTTGAGATCACTGTCTCACTTCACATTCTAACAACACCATCCTTGAGATCACTGTCTCACTTCACATTCTCACTAACACCATCCTTGAGATCACTGTCTTACTTCATATTCTCACTAACACAATCCTTGAGATCACTGTCTTACTTCATATTCTCACTAACACAATCCTTGAGATCACTGTCTTACTTCACATTCTCACTAACACCATCCTTGAGATCACTGTCTCACTTCAGATTCTCACTAACACCATCCTTGAGATCACTGTCTCACTTCACATTCTCACTAACACCATCCTTGAGATCACTGTCTTACTTCACATTCTCACTAACACAATCCTTGAGATCACTGTCTTACTTCACATTCTCACTAACACCATCCTTGAGATCACTGTCTTACTTCACATTCTCACTAACACCATCCTTGAGATCACTGTCTTACTTCACATTCTCACTAACACCATCCTTGAGATCACTGTCTTACTTCATATTCTAACATCCTTGAACACCATCCTTGAGATCTCACTGTCTTACTTCACATTCTCACTAACACCATCCTTGAGATCACTGTCTTACTTCACATTCTCACTAACACCATCCTTGAGATCACTGTCTTACTTCACATTCTCACTAACACAATCCTTGAGATCACTGTCTTACTTCACATTCTCACTAACACCATCCTTGAGATCACTGTCTTACTTCACATTCTCACTAACACCATCCTTGAGATCACTGTCTTACTTCACATTCTCACTAACACCATCCTTGAGATCACTGTCTCACTTCACATTCTCACTAACACCATCCTTGAGATCACTGTCTTACTTCACATTCTCACTAACACCATCCTTGAGATCACTGTCTCACTTCACATTCTCACTAACACCATCCTTGAGATCACTGTTACTTCACTTCACACCATCCTTGAGATCTCTTCATATTTCTCACTAACACCATCCTTGAGATCACTGTCTTACTTCACATTCTCACTAACACCATCCTTGAGATCACTGTCTTACTTCACATTCTCACTAACACCATCCTTGAGATCACTGTCTTACTTCATATTCTAACACCATCCTTGAGATCACTGTCTTACTTCACATTCTCACTAACACAATCCTTGAGATCACTGTCTTACTTCACATTCTCACTAACACAATCCTTGAGATCACTGTCTTACTTCACATTCTCACTAACACCATCCTTGAGATCACTGTCTTACTTCACATTCTCACTAACACCATCCTTGAGATCACTGTCTTACTTCACATTCTCACTAACACCATCCTTGAGATCACTGTCTCACTTCACATTCTCACTAACACCATCCTTGAGATCACTGTCTCACTTCACATTCTCACTAACACCACCATCCTTGAGATCATGTCTTACTTCAGATTCACTACACCATCTTGAGATCACTGTCTCACTTCACATTCTAAACACCATCCTTGAGATCACTGTCTCTTCACTAACACCATCCTTGAGATCACTTCATTCTCTCACTAACACCATCCTTGAGATCACTGTCTTACTTCACATTCTCACTAACACCATCCTTGAGATCACTGTCTCACTTCACATTCTCACTAACACCATCCTTGAGATCACTGTCTCACTTCACATTCTCACTAACACCATCCTTGAGATCACTGTCTCACTTCACATTCTCACTAACACCATCCTTGAGATCACTGTCTCACTTCACATTCTCACTTCACATTCTCACTTCACATTCTCACTTCACATTCTCACTAACACCATCCTTGAGATCACTGACTCACTTCACATTTTCACTAACACCATCCTTGAGATCACTGTCTCACTTCACATTCTCACTAACACCATCCTTGAGATCACTGTCTCACTTCACATTCTCACTAACACCATCCTTGAGATCACTGTCTCACTTCACATTCTCACTAACACCATCCTTGAGATCACTGTCTCACTTCACATTCTCACTAACACCATCCTTGAGATCACTGTCTCACTTCACATTCTCACTAACACCATCCTTGAGATCACTGTCTCACTTCACTAACACCATCCTTGAGATCACTGTCTCACTTCACATTCTCACTAACACCATCCTTGAGATCACTGTCTCACTTCACATTCTCACTAACACCATCCTTGAGATCACTGTCTCACTTCACATTCTCACTAACACCATCCTTCACTGTCTCAGATTCACTGTCTCACTTCACATGTCTCTTCTAACACCATCATTGAGATCACTGTCTCACTTCACATTCTCACTAACACCATCCTTGAGATCACTGTCTCACTTCACATTCTCACTAACACCATCCTTGAGATCACTGTCTCACTTCACATTCTCACTAACACCATCCTTGAGATCACTGTCTCTTCTTCACATTCACACTTCACATTCTCACTAACACCATCCTTGAGATCACTGTCTCACTTCACATTCTCACATCATCCTCACTGTCTCACTTCACATCTCACTAACACCATCCTTGAGATCACTGTCTCACTTCACATTCTCACTAACACCATCCTTGAGATCACTGTCTCACTTCAACATTCTTGAGATCACACCACTCACTTGACACCATCTTGAGATCACTTCACATTCTCACTAACACCATCCTTGAGATCACTGTCTCACTTCACATTCTCACTAACACCATCCTTGAGATCACTGTCTCACTTCACATTCTCACTAACACCATCCTTGAGATCACTGTCTCACTTCACATTCTCACTAACACCATCCTTGAGATCACTGTCTCACTTCACATTCTCACTAACACCATCCTTGAGATCACTGTCTCACTTCACATTCTCACTAACACCATCCTTGAGATCACACAGGCCTTTCGAGATCTCACTTCACATCCTTGAGATCACTGTCTCACTAACTTGCTAACACCATCCTTGAGATCACTGTCTCACTTCACATTCTCACTAACACCATCCTTGAGATCACTGTCTCACTTCACTAACACCATCCTTGAGATCACTGTCTCACTTCACTAACACCATCCTTGAGATCACTGTCTCACTTCACTAACACCATCCTTGAGATCACTGTCTCACTTCACATTCTCACTAACACCATCCTTGAGATCACTGTCTCACTTCACATTCTCACTAACACCATCCTTGAGATCACTGTCTTCACTTCACATTCTCACTAACACCATCCTTGAGATCACTGTCTCACTTCACATTCTCACTAACACCATCCTTGAGATCACTGTCTCACTTCACATTCTCACTAACACCATCCTTGAGATCACTGTCTCACTTCACATTCTCACTAACACCATCCTTGAGATCACTGTCTCACTTCACATTCTCACTAACACCATCCTTGAGATCACTGTCTCACTTCACATTCTCACTAACACCATCCTTGAGATCACTGTCTCACTTCACATTCTCACTAACACCATCCTTGAGATCACTGTCTCACTTCACATTCTCACTAACACCATCCTTGAGATCACTGTCTCTTCACATCACTTCACATTCTCACTAACACTATCCTTGAGATCACTGTCTTCACTTCACATTCTCACTAACACCATCCTTGAGATCACTGTCTCACTTCACATTCTCACTAACACCATCCTTGAGATCACTGTCTCACTTCACATCACTGTCTCACTAACATCCTGAGATCTGTCACTCCTTGAGATCACTGTCTCACTTCACATTCTCACTAACACCATCCTTGAGATCACTGTCTCACTTCACATTCTCACTAACACCATCCTTGAGATCACTGTCTCACTTCACATTCTCACTAACACCATCCTTGAGATCACTGTCTCACTTCACATTCTCACTAACACCATCCTTGAGATCACTGTCTCACTTCACATTCTCACTAACACCATCCTTGAGATCACTGTCTCACTTCACATTCTCTCTAACACCATCTTTGAGATCACTGTCTCACTTCACATTCTCACTAACACAATCCTTGAAATTACTCTCACTTCACATTCTCACTTCACATTTTAACTAACACCATCTTTGAGATCACTGTCTCACTTCACATTCTCACTTATACAATCCTGGAGATCACTGTCTCACTTCACATTCTCACTAACACCATCCTTGAGATTACTGTCTTACTTCACATTCTCACTAACACCATCTTTGAGATCACTGTCTCACTTCACATTCTCACTAACACCATCCTTGAGATCACTGTCTCACTTCACATTCTCACTAACACCATCCTTGAGATCACTGTCTCACTTCACATTCTCACTAACACCATCCTTGAGATCACTGTCTCACTTAACTAACACCATCCTTGAGATCACTGTCTCACTTCACATTCTCACTAACACCATCCTTGAGATCACTGTCTCACTTCACATTCTCACTAACACCATCCTTGAGATCACTGTCTCACTTCACATTCTCACTAACACCATCCTTGAGATCACTGACTAACTTCACATTCTCACTAACACCATCCTTGAGATCACTGTCTCACTTCACATTCTCACTAACACCATCCTTGAGATCACTGTCTCACTTCACATTCTCACTAACACCATCCTTGAGATTACTGTCTCACTTCACATTCTCACTAACACCATCCTTGAGAACACTGTCTCACTTCCCATTCTCACTAACACCATCCTTGAGATCACTGTCTCACTTCACATTCTCACTCACACCATCCTAGAGATCACTGACTAACTTCACATTCTCACTCACACCATCCTTGAGATCACTGTCTCACTTCACATTCTCACTAACACCATCTTTGAGATTAATGTCTCACTTCACATTCTCACTAACACCATCCTTGAGATCTCTGTCTCACTTCATATTCTCACTAACACCATCCTTGAGAACACTGTCTCACTTCACATTCTTGCTAACACCATCCTTGAGATCTCTGTCTCACTTCATATTCTCACTAACACCATCCTTGAGATCTCTGTCTCACTTCATATTCTCACTAACACCATCCTTGAGATTACTGTCTCACTTCACATTCTCACTAACACCATCCTTGAGATCACTGTCTCACTTCACATTCTCACTCACACCATCCTTGAGATCACTGTCTTACTTCACATTCTCACTAACACCATCCTTGAGATCACTGTCTTACTTCACATTCTCACTAACACCATCCTTGAGATCACTGTCTCACTTCACATTCTCACTAACACCATCTTTGAGATCACTGTCTCACTTCACATTCTCAATAACACCATCCTTGAGATCACTGTCTCACTTCACATTCTCACTAACACCATCCTTGAGATCACTGTCTCACTTCACATTCTCAATAACACCATCCTTGAGATCTCTGACTAACTTCACATTCTCACTAACACCATCCTTGAGATCAATGTCCCACTTCACATTCTCACTAACACCATCTTTAAGATCTCTGACTCACTTCACATTCTCACTAACACCATCCTTGAGATCAATGTCTCACTTCACATTCTCACTAACACCATCCTTGAGATCAATGTCTCACTTCACATTCTCACTAACACCATCTTTAAGATCTCTGACTCACTTCACATTCTTGCTAACACCATTCTTGATTCATGCATTCTACACCTTTTTACAATCAGTGTGATCAGACATGTTGATTTTCTTGTCTCCAACCATAAGTTTCCATAAAAGTGTGACCTCCATTGATTTTAATTATGACAAAACAATAACTACTTCTGTATACAGTGACAACTGTGACATCATGGCATGTTAGATCATTTGTGTCAGAGTTAACTGAAAGTACAGGGGAGACAGAAGATAGTGGATATACATTGCTACCAACACCACACAGCATGGACTATAGGAACAAGATAAACAGTAAATCCCCTATAGTAGTTTTGAGGCAAATCCCCTATAGTAGTTCCGAGGCAAATTATTATAGAAGAGGAATTACAATATTTACTTCACAAATCTATTGAATTCATTCTTGTTTTTAATTGCTCCTAAACTGTAAATTCTTGGATTAATTGTTGACTAAAGTCAGTTGCGGATTAGCATTTTCTGCTGGAAATTTTATATCATTGTTATCTTCATCTCGCTTTGTAAATCCCAGTTTACCACCTACCCCACCCCAACTGGTAAATGAAAACTCTATTTATATAGAGACTGTGCTGCGGACACCTCCTTCCCCTGTCCAAACCTAAAAATCAATGAACATCTCATGTCCGGTCAAAATGGACGCTAGGCACGGGCACTGTTGGAGCCGAGGCAAATTTTTTGCTTCTGCCAGAAGGTGGCCGTTTAATTTTTGCTCAATGTGTAGACTTTAAGGATATAGTTTCATTGCCCAGCTTCTGAGCTGAATGCATGGTGAGACCTGTCGATTTCATTTGGAATGTGACCAACGTTGTGGTTTGAATTGTAGTTTTAGAAAATGGTGCGATCCCTGTTGTCACAATGTTGGTAGTGCCCTTATGTGATTAAAATTGATCACTGCTGATCTTTTGGTGACTTCTGCTACCATCAATGATAGACTGCATTTCTAATGTCGGACTTTTTGCACTTCGGATGCCTAATGTATGCTTTAATGTGTGTGTATGCTAAATATGCTGAGATAGTCTGTTAATCTTTCCACAAGGGACTGTGATAACACTGTGTGTGTTTTTCATTGGCACAGTAGCGGAGCAACTATGGGGTGACCCGTTTGGTATGAAGCTGAAACTAAGACTACCAGACTACCAGACTACTAGACTACCAGACTACCAGACTACCAGACTACCAGACTACCAGACTACCAGACTACCAGATTACTAGACTACTAGACTACCAGACTACCAGACTACCAAACTACCAGACTACCAGACTACCAAACTACCAGACTACCAGACTACTAGACTACCAGACTACCAGACTACTAGACTACCAGACTACCAGACTACTAGACTACCAGACTACCAGACTACCAGACTACTAGACTACCAGACTACCAGACTACCAGACTACTAGACTACCAGACTACCAGACTACCAGACTACCAGACTACCAGACTACCAGACTACCAGACTACCAGACTACCAGACTACCAGACTACCAGACTACTAGA
Organism: Candidula unifasciata; assembly: GCA_905116865.2. NCBI lineage: Eukaryota > Metazoa > Mollusca > Gastropoda > Stylommatophora > Geomitridae > Candidula > Candidula unifasciata. Next base: position 27,075 of record CAJHNH020007079.1, read on the forward strand.
CTACCAGACTACCAGACTACTAGACTACCAGACTACCAGACTACCAGACTACTAGACTACTAGACTACCAAACTACCAGACTACCAGACTACCAGACTACCAGACTACCAGACTAAAGGACTACTAGACTACCAGACTACCAGACTACCAGACTACTAGACTACCAGACTACCAGACTACTAGACTACCAGACTACTAGACTACCAAACTACCAGACTACCAGACTACCAGACTACCAGACTACCAGACTACCAGACTACCAGACTACCAGACTACCAGACTACTAGACTGCCAGACTACCAGACTACCAGACTACCAGACTACCAGACTACTAGACTACCAGACTACTAGACGAAAAATCAACGAGCAGTTCCAGACATACACTGGGACTTCACATCTGTGCAGAGCTATATTAGGATGTCGTTCGGTCGTAACTGAGTACAAACGTACAAACTTCGATTATGCTAAGGTTAGACATGATTCAGTACACACAGACTGAGGTTAGGCCAAGATTACTCATCTCTTGGGCGGGGTAAAAAGTAAAGTCTGTGGGGGTGGGGTAAAAAGTAAAGTCTGTGGGGGTGGGGTAAAAAGTAAAGTCTGTGAGGGCGGGGTAAAAAGTAAAGTCTGTGGGGGTGGGGTAAAAAGTAAAGTCTGGGGGTGGGGTAAAAAGTAAAGTCTGTAGGGGTGGGGTAAAAAGTAAAGTCTGTGGGGGTAGGGTAAAAAGTAAAGTCTGTGGGGGTGGGGTAAAAAGTAAAGTCTGTGGGGGTGGGGTAAAAAGTAAAGTGGAAGAGACTGAAAACTTTCACCTGAAGAAAATGTTGCAGCACAGAGTGTCATTGGGCTCTGGTCGCCACTCAAGACTTGGCTGGGAGTGGAGAGGGGGTAAGCGAGACAAGTAGATAATCAGTTGACAACAGGTACCATGATTATGGAGATGTTTTCTTGGCTATTGAGAAGGAAGACAGGGCTTGTCCCGATAAGTGTGATATCACAGCCTTACCGAAACGACTTCAGATTCTTCGTTTTGTGAACTGCTGACTTTGCTTGAGCTCTTGTGAAAATAATCCGCAACAAATACAAAATAAGACTAACTGCTATTGATTGTTTAGCTTTTACAATGTTCTGTATTTTACCATAGACTAATTTTACTGAGTGACTAGTCTCATTTTGGACTGTAGAAATCATGACAACGAAGTCTTATTTTGTCATTTCAGAAAAAATGTCTCTGTGCAAGCAGATTTCAGCATATGTACCAATCTATCTCAGACACCTTCCCACAGAGGCCTGGAGGAGCTGAAGGCAGTTCTACTAGAGCTTCAACCACAGCACCATCAACAATAAGTTCCAGTAGAACATCCTTTAATGCTGATGGACGACCATTTCAGTTTGGTGAGGCATCATCTACCAGTGCTAAAACAACAACCAGTGTTCAGGGGGAAACGTCAACTCCTTCTGGCAGAGAATCCAGCACCATGACCACATTGTTTGGCAGCAATAACACCTCAGTTCAGACTGGAGGAACATCATCAAACACTAAAACAATTCTAACTGATAGCTTGACAATGTCTCTCTCCTCGAATGGCACAGCAAACCACACTGACAATATTCCATTCCCAACAACAAAACAAACTTTTACCAAATTTGAAAACACTTTGAACACAAGTGGGACTTCCCTGCAACATGACCAAAACCAATTTAACAACCAGGGAACATTCCCTAACAATGAAAACACATTTAACACGAGTGGGACATCAACACACACGGCTAGTGCTCAAATAACTACAAGGGAAACAATCACCAAAAATGAAAACCCATTTAACATGAACGGGGCATCCCTCACCTTTAAAAATGATCAAAATTCATTCACTAACACTGAAACATCCACCCCTAATGAAAACACATCTGATACGAGTGGAACACCCTTACACAATAACCAAAATTCATTCACCACCCAGAGAACATCCACCATAGATGACAAACAATTCACCGTCAATGGGACATCCCTTAGCACTGATCAACATCCACTCAGTCCTAGCAGGATACCATTGAAAGGTAATAGCAAGAATTCCTCCACTGCAGACGCTGCATCATTTAGTAATAACAAGCCATTTGGAAGTGAGCAAACACAGTCTAATGAGAAAACTTTTGGTGATGGTGCATCTCTTAGCAACGGAAACAATACTGCTTCCATTCTGCACACTGCCACATGGCATCTTTTGTTTGCTTCATTTTCCTATGCTACTTTTTCTGCTGCCCACCAGCTGATCTTTTAGAAAACAGAATATTTATAATGATTGTACTTTGTCTGCTTACAAACTGGTGATAAAATGTTTGTCTTGCCTGGTCTCACTTTTCTGTGGAACAAATAATTTTAGGAACAAAACAAAAGTTTTATCAATTGCAGATAAAATAATTTTAAAGATTTAGTTAACAATGATATCCAGCAGACTCAAGTAGTTTATAGCACCAAAGGGTTTCCTTGCTATCAGTGTTTTATGAACATGTCTAGTGTGACAGAATATGACATGTTAGGAAAAACACAGAAGAGCAACAGAGCCACACAGTGCTGGAAACTTTAGCTAGACAGTGCACATAGAACTTGTGTGTCATCAATATCTTTGTGTGTATGTATCTGTGTGTGTGTGTGTGTGTGTGAGAGAGAGAGGGAGAGAGTGGGGATTTCTCAAAAGACATTGTGAGTTTTATCTTGATATTGTTTAGATTGGTTGTGAAATAGAAAAACTGAAAATGTGACTGTCTGGCACCCATTCAGAATTTACGCAGCCCAAGACTATAATTCAGTCTTTTTGTCCGACATTTATATGTGATGTAACTTGCAGGAGAATTGCATTCTGGTAATTTAGTTATCCACTAAGTTTTTAACATATTCTTACAAAAGCCCACTGGCACACACTTCTTTCTTGTAACTTGCCAAACAGGACGCTGTTTTGTTGACTCTTTCAGTCACTGAAGATTCCAACATCTTTCCCATGTTTCACAGAGGACATGGCAACAACAGATCACAAGTGCATTACTTTCACACAGTTTTTTTGTAGCATGTTCTGGCTAAACATTTAAAGTACAATCACACAAGACATGCTGAGTGGCACACATGAAGAATGTATAATTAATCACACACAGTACAATGTTTGGGTCACAATTTTTTATCAAGAATGACAAATATTTCATAGAAAGATGTTCACTATATTTTCTAGCAAGATTAAAAGAACCAGACATGTTATTTTTGTTAAATTTGCTGCTATAATTGTTACAGCTTGCAAGATAATTTGCTGCTATAATTGTTGCAGCTTGCAAGATAATTTGCTGCTATAATTGTTGCAGCTTGCAAGATAATTTGCTGCTATAATTGTTGCAGCTTGCAAGATAATTTTCTGCTATAATTGTTGCAGCTTGCAAGATAATTTGCTGCTATAATTGTTGCAGCTTGCAAGATAATTTGCTGATATAATTGTTGCAGCTTGCAAGATAATTTGCTGCTATAATTGTTGCAGCTTGCAAGATAATTTGCTGCTATAATTGTTGCAGCTTGCAAGATAATTTGCTGCTATAATTGTTACAACTTTACATTTCAATCTCCTCTGAATCAACAGATTATTTTAATACAGATATTTTATTTTAACAATTTAATAATATAACTGTTAAATCAACGAATAAATAATGTAACTGTACATATTAATTCTGGTGTTTTTTTTTCAGAAACTATAGATCCTTTTTGTATCTGTGTTATTACATATCACATGGTAACCTTGATTCTCATTAACTTTGTTCCTACTGGAAATTCCTGGGAACCACTGGGGGAAATAGCCCTCCTGCCTCCTAACATGCATGGGGGAGGGGGGGGGGCATCAGTTAGTCAGCTCATGATATGCTTTTTGGGACTGCAGTGGGTCCATTCTTGTTCTCCCTTCAATCGGCTCAGGACCTACACAATCGGGCTCAGGACCTACACAATCGGGCTCAGGACCTATATAAACGGGCAGTCTCATTTGTGTAAAAAAAATTTTGTGTGGGTATTGTTGTTTAAGAAAAAATCTTTTAAATGTAGAAGTTTCATTAGGAATAAGCCCATACTTTATTTGAAAAAACAAGCCCACGTGAAAGTTTAGTGTTTATTTTGAGCTCTCAACAACGTTTATTTTTATTGTGATTGAATCTTTTCCATAAACCTTGAAAAAATAGAAAATATAATGTTTTAAAACAGTTTAAAACATAAATAGAATAAGAAATAGAACAAGAAGTTGTACTACTTACAGGTTGGGTGTGCTACTTACTGGGTGAGTGTTCTACTTACACTACTACAGTACCTTCTGCAAAACCACCAAGTCGTCCTGTCCCTATCCGAAAGAAAACCCTATCCGGTAATCTTGTGCAGCAGGGTACCAGCCCTGAGCTTCATGAACTCAGGTGGGCCCACCTCCGAAAGTGTCTAGGAGAATCGTGGGCCGAAAAACTTGTCACTTCTACTGATGACTGGTAGATCCCTGCTGTACTTGCTCCCTGTGAGTTTATTCCTATTGGTTGGGTGTGCTACTTACTGGATGAGTGTTCTACTTACTGGGATGATGTGATACTTACTGGGATGGTGTGATACTTACTGGGTGGGTGTTCTACTTACTGGGTGGATACTGGGTGGGTGTTTTACTTACTGGGATGATGTGATATTACTGGGTGGGTGTTCTACTTACTGGGATGATGTGATACTTACTGGGTGGGTGTTCTACTTACTGGGTGGATGTTCTACTTACTGGGTGGGTGTTCTACTTACTGGGATGATGTGATATTTACTGGGTGGGTGTTCTACTTACTGGGATGGTGTGATACTTACTGGGTGGGTGTTCTACTTACTGGGTGGGTGTTCTACTTACTGGGATGGTGTGATACTTACTGGGTGGGTGTTCTACTTACTGGGTGGATGTTCTACTTACTGGGTGGGTGTTCTACTTACTGGGATGATGTGATATTTACTGGGTGGGTGTTCTACTTACTGGGATGATGTGATACTTACTGGGTGGGTGTTCTACTTACTGGGATGATGTGATATTTACTGGGTGGGTGTTCTACTTACTGGGATGATGTGATATTTACTGGGTGGGTGTTCTACTTACTGGGATGATGTGATACTTACTGGGTGGGTGTTCTACTTACTGGGTGGATGTTCTACTTACTGGGTGGGTGTTCTACTTACTTGGTGGGTGTTCTACTTACTGTGTGGGTATTCTACTTACTGTGTGAGTGTTCTACTTATTGGGATGATGGGATATTTACTGGGTGGGTGTTCTACTTACTGGGATGATGTGATATTTACTGGGTGGGTGCCCTACTTACTGGGATGATGTGATACTTACTGGGTGGGTGTTCTACTTACTGTGTGGGTGTTCTACTTACTGTGTGGGTGTTCTACTTACTGTATGGGTGTTATACTTATTGGGATGATGTGATATTTAATGGGTGGGTGTTCTACTTACTGGGATGCTGTGATACTTACTGTGTGGGTGTTCTACTCACTGTGTGAGTGTTCTACTTACTGGGATGATATGATACTTACTGGGTGGGTGTTCTACTTACAGGGTGGTTGTTCTACTTACTGGGATGATATGATACTTACTGGGTGGGTGTTCTACTTACAGGGTGGTTGTTTTACTTACTGGGATGATGTGATACTTACTGGGTGGGTGTTCTACTCACTGGGATGATGTGATACTTACTGGGTGGGTGTTCTACTTACTGGGTGGGTGTTCTACTTACTGGGTGGGTGTTCTACTTACTGGGTGGGTGTTCTGCTTACTGGGTGGGTGTTCTACTTACTGGGTGTGTGTTCTACTTACTGGGTGGGTGTTCTGCTTAATGGGTGGGTGTTCTGCTTACTGCGTGATTGTGGTACTTACTGGATGTGTTTCCTATCTCTGCCTCAAAAGCGGCATAGACGTGCTTCCTTGTTTTGTCCCCCAGTCATGCAATCGTGTTTGTGTGAGAGATTCGTCATTACTCAGTCACCGGAGAGAATTGGCACAATATGTTAGGCCATTATGTAGTCGTCGTCTTAGTCTTCTTACACCCTAAAAAGATGATTGACACATTGTAGTGTGATTTACAGCTGGGTTGCGATATCGGCCCTTTCTTCCTACCACACCGAAAGTAGCAAACCCTGAACTTACAACCTGCTAATTTAGGACAGTGAATGTATTCTCTACTCACCCGTTCAAAAAAGTGGGGCTCTGGAACCCATCTCAAGGTACAAGATAAACAGGAAGAGATGAGGCCCAATACGGTGGAGTTAGGAAGTGTCCAGATTCTCTCACGAGTGACAATCTGTGTGCTGCAACATTCGTCAGATATTTTTCTGGCTACTTCCCTTGTTTCAGAGACTTTCAACTCTTCTGATCGCTCTCGTGAGTCTGGAGGCAATCATAACTGCCACATGTACAACAAATATCTTGCTGACTGGCGTTGCAGACCATGCTTATTTCTCATCTTGCGATCAGTAGCATAGATTAATTGGCCTACTGACACAATTCTATGCTCCGAGAAGGCCGTGAGGAATCTTTCACGTGTTCCCAACATTGAAACAAATGCCTCTTTTTGACAAGTTTGAACAAAAAATTATTGTAATAATCCTACATCCCTGAAGCCTCAGTGATTGCTATGCTTGGTCCACAATTCACAGCCTAATGTTACAACTGGTTTTATATATGCAAGAATAATTTTTCTAAACTCAGTTGGCTTAGCAGTGCCAAAGAATTATGTGGGGGGGGGGGGGGGGGAGAGAGAGAGAAAGCAGACAGAATTAAAACTGGTGGCGTGAAGAAGTACAACAATCAGTAAGAAGAAACCCCCGTGTGGGTTCCGGGGTCCCATTGTGGGGAAAACAAGAATAGACCCACTGCCTCCCCAAAAGCATGTCGTAAGAGTCGACTAATTGGGGAGCTTCCTTTGAAGTCAGAGTGCATCTGCCGGAGAGGCAAGGAACCAACAGTCTGTATTCAAGAGAATGAGATCTGTAAAACTGATGCACACGCAACACTCAGCTTCTTGAGCAGGACTGCAGTTCAGTAGTGGACGAGCAACCAGAACCTTCCGCCAGAGTTTACAGATGGTGAACGCGAAGAAGAAGAAGAAAAGTAAGAAGAAAAAACACAAACACTGGATAAAATCGAAGAGAGAAGAGGATAATGTAAACTATAGACGGCAAGGAAGAGACATCAACCATCAGACCAAGAAAGCATAACAAGAATCCTGGGAACGTTTTGGAGAGTCATAGAAAGCGTGAAAGCAGCAAGCAGAACATTTTTCAAAGTATTAAAAACTACGAAAACCTGATATACTAATTAATGAAGTAGTTAAATTCATTAAGTCATTAAGTAGTCACCCAAATATAAAGCACCAGGAGCTGATAGACTATCAACATAAATAATCCAAGCAGCAGGTAAAAGCAAAATTAAATGGCTCCATAGAATATCGAGTACAACAAACTGCTTCCATTGACTAGAGTGCAATAGTCGTACCATTGTGGAAGAACAAGGGAAGGGAAGCAAGCGAGAATGCATTCAATATCGAGGCATCTCCCTTCTAAGTAAGTCATGTTGGGAATATGTATGCTGAGATAACAGAAACGAGGCTGTGTGAAAGATTCACAGCTGACAGAAGAACAGATGTGTTTCAGTAGAAACAGAAGTTGCACAGATGCAATCTTCACACTTGATAGAAAAAAAAAACATTGAATATGATCAGAGTTTATTTGTAGCATCTGTAGACCAGGAGGAAGCTTTCGACAGGGTCGATAGACAAAAATTATGGAAAGTAATGGCTCGATATAGAGTAAATGAACACTGCATTGAAGTTTGCAGAAGCTTATATAGCAATTGAAGAAGCACAGTTAGAATAAATCAGGGAACAATCTAAACCATTCAAAGTAACATCTGAAGTAAGACAGGGATGTGTCTTATCACCACTCCAGTTTTATCACCTACATTGACAAGGATACCAGGCCTAGGAACGAAAACATCAACGAATTACTCTTTGCTGATGACCAGGTCTTGATTTAAGATACAGCCATGAATTTGCAACAGCATCTCACATCCATGAATGAAGAATGTAAATCAAATAAGAGGATCAACATCAAAAACTCAGAAGTAATGTCAATAGGAAGAAAGAAGCAGGATTTAAACATAGCATACATATATTAAACAGGCATATCTTGGAATAACATTCACTGAAGATGCTAAAATGGACTGCAGAAGAGAGACAGAGAGAGTAGCGCAGTACGAGCAGACAGTGAGGTCTAAGAGCCAAGAATCTCGGTCGTGGCGCAGTCGAAGGGAGAGAGTCCAGACGGCAGAGTCAGACCACGAGGACTGGAAACTCAAGAGAAGCTGTTCTGGGCGACGACGCTGGGAGGTATAGGCTCACTGGTGAAACAAGACAGTGGTGATGCCGGTGACAGCTGTGTGCTGAAGGGGACTCAGAACCAGGAATCCTGTCGGTCATCGGAGTCCTTCGACGAGGCTGATGTGCTGTGTGCACATGTTGGAGAACGAGTGTTATGAGTCCGTTTCCAGGCAGCCGATGTGTCTGCTCAGTGTAGAGCAGAGGTCCAGTTGATAGGAGAGATTTCTTATTCATCTGTACAGCGAGCCCGGAGTTGTAGGACGCTGTAGACCTACAAACTGTAGCGGTCAGCTCGTAGGTAGTGGCAGCGAGTACAAGCTGTCCGGGAGAGTGACGCTATACTTGAGAAGTGAGTGAACGGAGGGGCTAGGTCTACAGGTTAGCCAGGACAGGTGTCCACATCACTTCGCTTGAACTGTTGTCTGTGTGAGGGCTTGTGACTACTCTCTGTGTCGTGACAACAAACGAACACGAACATTTATGTATTCTTGGAATCATAATGCCTGCACACACACACATTTGTGTAGTCTTGGAATCATAATGCCTGCACACACACATTTGTGTAGTCTTGGAATCATAATGCCTGCACACACACATTTGTGTAGTCTTGGAATCATAATGCCTGCCCACACACACATTGTGTAGTCTTGGAATCATAATGCCTGCCCACACACATTTGTGTAGTCTTGGAATCATAATGCCTGCACACACACATTTGTGTAGTCTTGCAATCATAATGCCTGCACACACACATTTGTGTAGTCTTGCAATCATAATGCCTGCACACACACATTTGTGTAGTCTTGCAATCATAATGCCTGCACACACACATTTGTGTAGTCTTGCAATCATAATGCCTGCACACACACGTTTGTGTAGTCTTGGAATCATAATGCCTGCACAACAAAACCACACAGATATCAAAACTGCATAGGATACAACAGACACAAAAACAACAGACAAAAAAATACAGACAAAAACCAGGAAAACTGTCATGATAGTTTAGATTTTTTAATACTGCTGCACAATAGTTGTATTCTATGTTAGTGACAATGTCAGGTGACAGTACATGTTCCCTATGATCACACTAACCCTGTCAGGTGACAGTACATGTTCCCTATGATCACATTAACCCTGTCATGTAACAGTACATGTTCCCTATGATCACACTAACCCTGTCAGGTGACAGTACATGTTCCCTATGATCACATTAACCCTGTCATATGACAGTACATGTTTCCTATGATCACACTAACTCTGTCATGTGACAGTACATGTTCCCTATGATCACACTAACTCTGTCCGGTGACAGTACATGTTCCCTATGATCACACTAACCTTGTCAAGTGATAGTACAAGTTTCCTGGTGTCAGTCTAAGGCCTGAACCTCTCACTGACCAGTCCAGATGACCAACACTGCAGCATTTTCAGTTTCCCCCATCAGTAATCCCACACAGAAATCAGTAACAAGGAACTTAGAAAGACAGAAAAGATAGAAAGGTTTGCTATAAGATAAGTGAGGTCTGATGTTCCACGGTTAAAGAAGGAAATTCCCTATTAACATTGGAAACATCAGAATAATGAACTGGGGTAACAGGCTGGCTTCTGTTAAGTGTGCTCATTGACGTGACAACACTGTGCTGGAGTTAGTCAGTTTGAAGTGTTAGGACATTGGCTAAAAAAACACACAAGTCAAATGATAGCGATCGTTTTTTTTTCTGGCAATGATAAGACACGAATCACAGACTGTCTTGGACAGACATTGAGACTTAAACTGTGAGGACAACTAGCTCCATAACTGACTGTCTTGGACAGACATTGAGACCTGAACTGTGAGGACACCTAGATCCATAACTGACTGTCTTGGACAGACATTGAGACCTGAACTGTGAGGACAACTAGCTTCATAAATGACTGTCTTGGACAGATATTGAGACTTAAACTGTGAGGACACCTAGCTCCATAACTGACTGTCTTGGACAGACATTGAGACTTAAACTGTGAGAACAACTAGCTCCATAACTGAAGGCTCTTGCACTGTGGCCAAGTTCAATGCCCTGATGGTCTGCTGGGAGATAAGGCAGACGATCCTGAACAGGAAGTTCTACAGAAACCCTGAGTATGGCAGCACAGGAAGGAAATGTTGCATATGAAACAAGGGGTCTTTGAAGCAGTCTGTGACGACAGTCTGTGATGACAGTCAGTCTACGAAGGACCACCTATATGATGATAATCCCGTGTTGATGCCATCACTTGATTACAAACTGGCCACTTGAGGCAAAGCAACCAAGCCAGTCCTGCTTCTTCTGCCCAGCCTGTGCCTATGAAGAAATAACTGTAACAATAAAATCTTCCTCCAAAACTCTGGTGAAACAAGTGCATGTCTGGCCATGGAAGCAACAGATGCATGCAATGCATGCCAGTGTTCAACATGACTCAGGCTTGTCAACTCTTTGTATCTGGAATCTCCACCAGTGGTTTGTCTTATGTGTGACTTTTTGTATCTGGAATCTCCATCAGTGGTTTGTCTTATGTGTGACTTTTTGTATCTGGAATCTCCACCAGTGGTTTGTCTTATGTGCAACTCTTTGTATCTGGAATCTCCACCAGTGGTTTGTCTTATGTGCAACTCTTTGTATCTGAAATCTCCACCAGTGGTTTGTCTTATGTGCAACTCTTTGTATGTGAAATCTCCACCAGTGGTTTGTCTTATGTGTGACTCTTTGTATCTGAAATCTCCACCAGTGGTTTGTCTTATGTGCAACTCTTTGAATCTGAAATCTCCACCAGTGCGTTTGTCTTATGTGTGACTCTTTGTATCTGAAATCTCCACCAGTGCGTTTGTCTTATGTGTGACTCTGCTAATATTGGCATATTACCAGCTTTCTATACATTCTTTCCACAGAGAATTTCTGTGAAACAGAAATACTCGGTGAAACTGTCTACATAAGCACCAAGTATTGTCTACATCTGTTCTTCAATCAGTGGGTCACAGAAAAGTGATGGCACCAAAAATGTGTGAGTAATCATGCAAACAGGATAGGGAAGTTGCTGGTCTCTTCTGTGACTGCTGTTGGAGGATTGAATATCTCAAGGATGTGAATCAAACTGGTATAAATATCGGGAAACCCTGTTCAACATCATGTAACAGTAATATTAGGGCAACTGACGGTTACTAGTCTGTGGTCCAGTCTGGGCTGGGAATGATGACAATAACACATGCAGCTGTGATATGATTTCTTCAATGCCAGAGTGGTGTCATGGCGGCATTTTTGTTTGTGTGTTTCAGTCCCTGCCAGGTGGGCTGCAAAACAATTTTCCCCATTTTGGTGAGCCATGAAACAAGTTTCCCTGTTTTGGTGGGCTGTAAAACAAGTTTCCCTGTTTTGGTGGGCTGTAAAACAAGTTTCCCTGTTTTGCTAGGCCGTGAAACAAGTTTCCTTCTTTTGGTGAGCCGTGAAACAAGTTTTCCTGTTTTGCTGAGCTGGGAAACAAGTTTCCCTGTTTTGCTGGGCTGTGGGTATAGGAATGCAGAGGAAGATAGCTCTACATCATTGCTGACCCCCAGACAGTCCAGGTCACTGTGAGTTTTCTGTTTCATTGAACCAAACTGGCCTACTGCGTGAAACCCTTGCTGAAGGATATTCAGATCACTGAGCTCACAAACTGATGTCCACAGATGCAGAGAAACTTTCATGATGAACCATCCAACCAAATGTATTGGCTCCACCCAACAATGCAAATCTATGGAACACACAGACAATGACCTCAGCCCCTGACTTGACCCAAACGATGGCTCCACCCAACAATGCAAATCTATGGAACACACAGACAATGACCTCAGCCCCTGACTTGACCCAAACGATGGCTCCACCCAACAATGCAAATGTATGGAACACACAGACAATGACCTCAGCCCCTGACTTGACCCAAATGATGGCTCCACCCAACAATGCAAATGTATGGAACACACAGACAATAACCTCAGCTACTGATTTGACAAACGATGGCTCCAACAGATTCAACATGCATGCCAAACATTCTTTTTCAACGATACAGGAATTGGAAATCATTTTGTAGCAAACATTTCATTGATCACACAGACATATCTGAATCAAATTAGCTTCTCTAGCACATCATTTATCCTTTGTCTCCCCCCCCCCCCACTTCTGTTAACCCTACATAATCTGGTTACATAGAACCCTGTTCTACTTCAGACTGTAAGGCTGCTCTACAAAGCTTGACTGATTCAGACAGCTCAGCAAAAGGAAAGAACACAGATAACAAATAAACAACTTTAGTTCAAGTCTTTATTAGCAAACCTAACCTTAAATATCAACTTGACAACAACAAAAACAAGTGATCCCTATGGAGAGGTGATATAATCCTCACGACAGAAAAACAGAAACAATGACAGACAAACAGAAACAACACCTGGGACAAACAGAAATGACTACGGACAAACAGAAACAATGACAGACAAACAGAAACAATGACAGACAAACAGAAACAATGACAGACAAACAGAAACAACACCTGGGACAAACAGAAATGACTACGGACAAACAGAAACAATGATGGACAAACAAAAATGACAAACAGATATGACAAACAGAAACAATGATGGATAAACAAAAATGACAGACAAACAGAAATGACAAACAGAAACAATGACGGACAAACAGAAACAATGACTGACAAACTTAAATGACGATGGACACACAGAAATCAACGGGCCAAAAGAAACAACAACAGACATTCAGAAATGATGATGGACAAACAGAAACTACGACGGACAAACAGAAACAACAACGGACACACAGAAATGACAAAAAGAAACAACAACGGACACACAGAAACAACGATGGACAAACACAAACTATGATGGACAAACATAGGCTGATTCACTTCTATGTGGCATAATCTGAAGATGCTGCTAAAGCCAAGTGTTTTTATTTGCTGAGAGACTGGTTGAAATGTTCACTTATTATCTGTGCCTGTCCTTTCCCAGTTGTTAGCTGCATTCTGGTGTCCATTGAACCATCCCCCCCATCCCCCCCCCCCCCCCCCCATTGTAATTACTTTACTATCTTGTCTAGTTCTTCCTTCTCTATCCTATTAACAATCTTTGGTCTCTTTTTCTTTAACGCTACCACTTAGATATAATTTACAATTTTTTTTTTAGTCTTTCCTTTTCAAGACAGGATTGGGCATAATATATAGTAAATAAACAATTTTGAAGCAATGACAGAGGAAGGAAAATACATTAAAAAAAAAAAAAATAGTTAAACAGTGTACAAAAAAAAATCTTCATCAAACTGAACATGTAAAAATTGTGACAAATACAGAATACAAGAAATATCAATGATGAATGCAACAAATGAGAATCAAGTCATCAATCAAACAAGACACAGACAGGCAAGCACACAGTGTCACGATCAGCAGATACAATAAATACTGTGTTCAGCCTCAAATGTCCTCACTTGACGCCACTTGCCCACAGTTCCCAGCCAGCATGCATCAGGCGTCCCAGGAATGCTGTGTCCATTCCATTCACTTTAACGGCTTTAGTGGCTTCTCATATTTGATTCGATTCAAGATCTGATGCACTGACGACTAGGTCGCCCACTGGCTCACTGACAGATGACTTCGTCACCGGCTCACTGAGTGACTTTGTCACCGGCTCACTGATAGACGTCTTCGTCACCTGCTGGAAGTTCTTTGGGCCTGTCTCCTTTGATCACATCGACACTGCACAAGTTTTTTCAGGGCTTTTGATGGCCTGCAATGCTAAGCCATTTTATATGACGCAAATAAAATAGGCACAATTATAACCTAAAGTTCACCCTACAGGGACACTTGTTAAAAGTGATGATTTTTTTCCATATTTTGTCTAGCAAAGCAAGGCAACATGTACTACATCTTGGTGTTTTTAGTCATTAGTCATTTCTCCCCCCCCCCCCCCCCCCCCCCCCCCCCCCCGGCTGTGTGTGGCTTTTAGTTCATAGTAGACTGTAAACTATTCTGTGTTGTGGTGGTATCTTCTAGCCTGATTGTAGCAGCTTCTAGCCACAGATAGTGTTGTGGTGTCCCTATTCTTCTAGCCTGATATGTATTCTGTTTCTCTTCTGCCACAGAGCGTAGTGTTGTGGTGTCCCTATTCTTCTAGCCTGATATGTAGGAGCTGTTTCTCTTCTGCCACAGAGCGTAGTGTTTGTGGTGTCCCTATTCTTCTAGCTGATAGCCTGAATATGTAGCAGCTGATATGTTGTGGTAGCCTGAGTAGGAGCTGTTTCTCTTCTGCCACAGAGCGTAGTGTTGTGGTGTCCCTATTCTTCTAGCCTGATATGTAGGAGCTGTTTCTCTTCTGCCACAGAGTGTAGTGTTGTGGTATCCTATTCTTCTAGCCTGATATGTAGGAGCTGTTTCTCTTCTGCCACAGAGTGTAGTGTTGTGGTGTCCCTATTCTTCTAGCCTGAGCCTGATATGTAGCCTGATAGCTGTTTCTCTTCTGCCACAGAGCGTAGTGTTGTGGTATCCCTATTCTTCTAGCCTGATATGTAGGAGCTGTTTCTCTTCTGCCACAGAGCGTAGTGTTGTGGTATCCCTATTCTTCTAGCCTGATATGTAGGAGCTGTTTCTCTTCTGCCACAGAGTGTAGTGTTGTGGTATCCCTATTCTTCTAGCCTGATATGTAGGAGCTGTTTCTCTTCTGCCACAGAGTGTAGTGTTGTGGTGTCCCTATTCTTCTAGCCTGATATGTAGGAGCTGTTTCTCTTCTGCCACAGAGCGTAGTGTTGTGGTGTCCCTATTCTTCTAGCCTGTTATGTAGCAGCTGTTTCTCTTCTGCCACAGAGCGTAGTGTTGTGGTATCCCTGATTCTTTTCTAGCCTGAGCGTAGTAGGGTATCCTAGCTGTTTTCTCTTCTGCCACAGAGCGTAGTGTTGTGGTGTCCCTATTCTTCTAGCCTGATATGTAGGAGCTGTTTCTCTTCTGCCACAGAGCGTAGTGTTGTGGTATCCCTATTCTTCTAGCCTGATATGTAGCAGCTGTTTCTCTTCTGCCACAGAGCGTAGTGTTGTGGTGTCCCTATTCTTCTAGCCTGATATGTAGGAGCTGTTTCTCTTCTGCCAGCGTAGTGTTGTGGTGTCCCTATTCTTCTGCCTGATATGTAGGAGCTGTTTCTCTTCTGCCAGAGCGTAGTGTTGTGGTGTCCCTATTCTTCTAGCCTATATCTGTTTCTCTAGCCACAGAGCGTAGTGTTGTGGTATCCCTATTCTTCTCTTCTGCCACAGAGCTGTAGTGCCACAGAGCGTAGTGTTGTGGTATCCCTATTCTTCTAGCCTGATATGTAGGAGCTGTTTAGTGTTGTGGTATCCCTATTCTTCTAGCCTGATATGTAGCAGCTGTTTCTCTTCTGCCACAGAGCGTAGTGTTGTGGTATCCCTATTCTTCTAGCCTGATATGTAGGAGCTGTTTCTCTTCTGCCACAGAGCGTAGTGTTTCTGCCACAGAGCGTGGTATCCCTATTCTTCTAGCCTGATATGTAGGAGCTGTTTCTCTTCTGCCACAGAGCGTAGTGTTGTGCCACAGTAGTGTTGTGGTGTCCCTATTCTTCTAGCCTGATATGTAGGAGCTGTTTCTCTTCTGCCACAGAGCGTAGTGTTGTGGTATCCCTATTCTTCTAGCCTGATATGTAGCAGCTGTTTCTCTTCTGCCACAGAGCGTAGTGTTGTGGTATCCCTATTCTTCTAGCCTGATATGTAGCAGCTGTTTTTCTCTTCTGCCACAGAGCGTAGTGTTGTGGTATCCCTATTCTTCTAGCCTGATATGTAGCAGCTGTTTCTCTTCTGCCACAGAGCGTAGTGTTGTGGTATCCCTATTCTTCTAGCCTGATATGTAGGAGCTGTTTCTCTTCTGCCACAGAGCGTAGTGTTGTGGTGTCCCTATTCTTCTAGCCTGATATGTAGCAGCTGTTTCTCTTCTGCCACAGAGCGTAGTGTTGTGGTATCCCTATTCTTCTAGTGTAGCAGCTGTGTGGCTGTTTCTCTTCTGCCACAGAGCGTAGTGTTGTGGTATCCCTATTCTTCTAGCCTGATATGTAGCAGCTGTTTCTCTTCTGCCACAGAGCGTAGTGTTGTGGTATCCCTATTCTTCTAGCCTGATATGTAGCAGCTGTTTCTCTTCTGCCACAGAGCGTAGTGTTGTGGTATCCCTATTCTTCTAGCCTGATATGTAGCAGCTGTTTCTCTTCTGCCACAGAGCGTAGTAGTGTGTGGTGTCCCTATTCTTCTAGCCTGATATGTAGCAGCTGTTTCTCTTCTGCCACAGAGCGTAGTGTTGTGGTATCCCTATTCTTCTAGCCTGATATGTAGCAGCTGTTTCTCTTCTGCCACAGAGCGTAGTGTTGTGGTGTCCCTATTCTTCTAGCCTGTTATGTAGCAGCTGTTTCCTTCTGCCACAGAGCGTTGTTGTGGTATCCCTATTCTTCTAGATATGTAGCAGCTGTTTCTCTTCTGCCACAGAGCGTAGTGTTGTGGTGTCCCTATTCTTCTAGCCTGATATGTAGCAGCTGTTTCTCTTCTGCCACAGAGCGTAGTGTTGTGGTGTCCCTATTCTTCTAGCCTGATATGTAGCAGCTGTTTCTCTTCTGCCACAGAGCGTAGTGTTGTGGTGTCCCTATTCTTCTAGCCTGATATGTAGCAGCTGTTTCTCTTCTGCCACAGAGCGTAGTGTTGTGGTGTCCCTATTCTTCTAGCCTGATATGTAGCAGCTGTTTCTCTTCTGCCACAGAGCGTAGTGTTGTGGTGTCCCTATTCTTCTAGCCTGATATGTAGCAGCTGTTTCTCTTCTGCCACAGAGCGTAGTGTTGTGGTGTCCCTATTCTTCTAGCCTGATATGTAGCAGCTGTTTCTCTTCTGCCACAGAGCGTAGTGTTGTGGTGTCCCTATTCTTCTAGCCTGATATGTAGCAGCTGTTTCTCTTCTGCCACAGAGCGTAGTGTTGTGTGGTAGCAGCTGTCCAGAGCTATTCTTCTAGCCTGATATGTAGCAGCTGTTTCTCTTCTGCCACAGAGCGTAGTGTTGTGGTGTCCCTATTCTTCTAGCCTGATATGTAGCAGCTGTTTCTCTTCTGCCACAGAGCGTAGTGTTGTGGTGTCCCTATTCTTCTAGCCTGATATGTAGCAGCTGTTTCTCTTCTGCCACAGAGCGTAGTGTTGTGGTATCCCTATTCTTCTAGCCTGATATGTAGCAGCTGTTTCTCTTCTGCCACAGAGCGTAGTGTTGTGGTGTCCCTATTCTTCTAGCCTGATATGTAGCAGCTGTTTCTCTTCTGCCACAGTGGTGGTATCCCTATTCTTCTAGCCTGATATGTAGCAGCTGTTTCTCTTCTGCCACAGAGCGTAGTGTTGTGGTGTCCCTATTCTTCTAGCCTGATATGTAGCAGCTGTTTCTCTTCTGCCACAGAGCGTAGTGTTGTGGTGTCCCTATTCTTCTAGCTGATATTAGCAGCGTTTCTCTTCTGCCACAGAGTGTAGTGTTGTGGTGTCCCTATTCTTCTAGCCTGATATGTAGCAGCTGTTTCTCTTCTGCCACAGAGTGTAGTGTTGTGGGTGTCCCTATTCTTCTAGCCTGATATGTAGCAGCTGTTTCTCTAGTGCCACAGAGTAGCAGCGTTTCTCTTCTGCCAGTGTTGTGGTGTCCCTATTCTTCTAGCCTGATATGTAGCAGCTGTTTCTCTTCTGCCACAGAGTGTAGTGTTGTGGTGTCCCTATTCTTCTAGCCTGATATGTAGCAGCTGTTTCTCTTCTGCCACAGAGTGATAGTGTTGTGGTGTCCCTATTCTTCTAGCCTGATATGTAGCAGCTGTTTCTCTTCTGCCACAGAGTGTAGTGTTGTGGTGTCCCTATTCTTCTAGCCTGATATGTAGCAGCTGTTTCTCTTCTGCCACAGAGTGTAGTGTTGTGGTGTCCCTATTCTTCTAGCCTGATATGTAGCAGCTGTTTCTCTTCTGCCACAGAGTGTAGTGTTGTGGTGTCCTATTCTTCTAGCCTGATATGTAGCAGCTGTTTCTCTTCTGCCACAGAGTGTAGTGTTGTGGTGTCCCTATTCTTCTAGCCTGATATGTAGCAGCTGTTTCTCTTCTGCCACAGAGTGTAGTGTTGTGGTGTCCCTATTCTTCTAGCCTGATATGTAGCAGCTGTTTCTCTTCTGCCACAGAGTGTAGTGTTGTGGTGTCCCTATTCTTCTAGCCTGATATGTAGCAGCTGTTTCTCTTCTGCCACAGAGTGTAGTGTTGTGGTGTCCCTATTCTTCTAGCCTGATATGTAGCAGCTGTTTCTCTTCTGCCACAGAGTGTAGTGTTGTGGTGTCCCTATTCTTCTAGCCTGATATGTAGCAGCTGTTTCTCTTCTGCCACGGAGCGTAGTGGTCCCTTCTGTTATTGAAGTCCTTCCTTTTCTACGCCAGAACGTAAAGACACTTTATCACAAGGCTTTCCACTAAGTTTACTCGGGGGAAAAGTTGAATCGCCCAAACACAAACACAGAAAGATCATTTAATACACAACAACTGGTCAAGATCCGCAGGCCACTTGCTCGGCTGCCATCAGTGCTCAGCTGTCATCAGTGCTCACCTTTATGATCTTATGTAGTCTTTCCTATTCTACACTAAAGTGTATCGAAAAGAAACATTTTTTTTCAAAAAAGAAAGGGACCAGGAATCCTGTACACAAATTATTCCTGATTTCTCTAAATCCTAAATTACAAACACACAATCAAGCCCAACATTTCACAGTAGGCAGACTACTGCCCTTCAATGAAGACACATCATCATACAATTAAAAAAAAAAAAAATGACCTAAATATGCAAAAACAAGAAACATTTCAAACAAACAGACATGATATTTTGGATGATTCTCCAGTGAAGTCGGATAACAAGACACTGGCCAGGTGATAATGCTTGATCAAGTATCCGTGTTGTAATGTCTGCTGCCATTTGTGTTCCCTCATCACAGGGAACGCCCACACTGGCATGTGTGGGCTCACCAAGTAGGAATGCCCACATGGATACGTGCGTATGTTACTTGCGGCGATGCTTGCGGAATCGGTGCGGTTTGTACAGGCTGTTGTGCAGGTTTGTCACCGTGTCCGTGGGAAGGCCAAAGACAGGGACGGACATCTGAGACATCTGGGCAGTCTTCTCTTCTGGGACCCATTGATCATCCAGCCTGCAGTGGCAGAGACAGAAAAAACACCATTACTGGATCAAACAGTCAACCAAAATGATCTACCTGTCCTTCCCTCTCCATCTGTCTCATACACACACACACAAATACAGCAAACATTATTTCTCTCTATCTCTACCTGTCCTTCCCTCTCCATCTCTCTCATACACACACAAACATACAGCAAACATTTACCATACAGTGATGGACCCTTTCCCAGACCTTCAGGCGTAATAAACAGTTTCCAGTTCCCGGGGCCCGTTGTGGGATAGACAAGGACAGACCCACTGCTTACCCAAAAGCATGTTGTACGAGTCGACTAACTGGCAGCTTTCTTCCAAGTCTAAGCGCATCTGCCTGAGAGGCAAAGAACTAACAGTCTGCACACAAATGGGCCAGATCTGTAAAACAGATGTGCTCACAACACTCAGGTTTTGGAACAGGACTCAAGTCTAGAAGTGGAGGAAAGACCAGAACATTCTACTGGAGTTTAGGGCTAGTGACGCAAAGTGAAGAAAACAGGATGTATAGTTGACCTTTACTCCACAGGGCCTCACGTAGCACATTCAAGGCTGCGTCCACCTGGGGTGGGGTCAAGTCCAGCTCAAATCGAATTTAAACTCCTCGACCTTCAGATCTGCAGGCAAACATCTAACATCTAAAAAAAAACAGTTCCGTCTGTTGACTGGGAATATTACATAATGAGGCTCCATTCTCTAGCACCACTGTCTGAAAGCCACAGGAACTGTCTTTTTTTTTCTTCTTCTACATTGTTAGTGGGAATCAAACATTGGCCAATGCTGAGACTACATTGTTAGTGGGAATCAAACATTGGCCAATGCTGGGAGTGCATTGTTAGTGGGAATCAAACACTGGTCAATGCTGGGAGTGCATTGTTAGTGGGAATCAAACATTGGCCAATGCTGGGAGTGCATTGTTAGTGGGAATCAAACATTGGTCAATGCTGGGAGTGCATTGTTAGTGGGAATCAAACACTGGTCAATGCCGGGAGTGCATTGTTAGTGGGAATCAAACATTGGCCAATGCTGAGACTGCATTGTTAGTGGGAATCAAACATTGGTCAATGCTGGGAGTGCATTGTTAGTGGGAATCAAACATTGGTCAATGCTGGGAGTGCATTGTTAGTGGGAATCAAACATTGGTCAATGCTGGGAGTGCATTGTTAGTGGGAATCAAACATTGGCCAATGCTGAGACTGCATTGTTAGTGGGAATCAAACATTGGTCAATGCTGGGAGTGCATTGTTAGTGGGAATCAAACATTGGCCAATGCTGGGAGTGCATTGTTAGTGGGAATCAAACATTGGTCAATGCTGAGGGCAGCATGGTGAAAACATATGACTAATCTCTAAGCTACCCACACATAAACACAAGCAGAACCACACAACATAAACACAAGCAGAACCACACAACATAAACACAAGCAGAACCACACAACATAAACACAAGCAGAACCACACAACATAAACACAAGCAGAACCACACAACATAAACACAAGCAGAACCACACAACATAAACACAAGCAGAACCACACAACATAAACACAAGCAGAACCACACAACATAAACACAAGCAGAACCACACAACATAAACACAAGCAGAACCACACAACATAAACACAAGCAGAACCACACAACATAAACACAAGCAGAACCACACAACATAAACACAAGCAGAACCACACAACATAAACACAAGCAGAACCACACAACATAAACAAGCAGAACCACACAACATAAACACAAGCAGAACCACACAACATAAACAAGCACAACCACACAACATAAACACAAGCAGAACCACACAACATAAACACAAGCAGAACCACACAACATAAACACAAGCAGAACCACACAACATAAACACAAGCAGAACCACACAACATAAACACAAGCAGAACCACACAACATAAACACAAGCAGAACCACACAACATAAACAAGCAGAACCACACAACATAAACACAAGCAGAACCACACAACATAAACACAAGCAGAACCACACAACATAAACACAAGCAGAACCACACAACATAAACACAAGCAGAACCACACAACATAAACAAGCAGAACCACACAACATAAACACAAGCAGAACCACACAACATAAACAAGCTACATGTGGGGACTTACACAGACAAAGAACAAAAAAGAACTTACACATTGCTGGGTATAAACTCCACTAAGGATTGTTTGGATCCAGACTGTGTGGATCTTCTGCCCACAATCTGTGGATTCAATCAATACAATCAGCCAGAGTTGGAGAACAATCACATAACAACTGAGTAACAGATCAGGTTCAACATGATGACTGAAGTCTAACAGGTCAGGTTAAACATGATGACTGAAGTCTAACAGGTCAGGTTAAACATGATGACTGAAGTCTAACAGATCAGGTTCAACATGATGACTGAAGTCTAACAGATCAGGTTCAACATGATGACTGAAGTCTAACAGATCAGGTTAAACATGATGACTGAAGTCTAACAGATCAGGTTCAACATGATGACTGAAGTCTAACAGATCAGGTTCAACATGATGACTGAAGTCTAACAGATCAGGTTAAACATGATGACTGAAGTCTAACAGATCAGGTTAAACATGATGACTGAAGTCTAACAGGTCAGGTTAAACATGATGACTGAAGTCTAACAGATCAGGTTAAACATGATGACTGAAGTCTAACAGATCAGGTTCAACATGATGACTGAAGTCTAACAATTGAGCTTTAATATTATGACTGGACTCTCAGATCGGTTCAAACATGATGACTTAACAGATCAGGTTTAATATCATTTCTCCTACTGAGATGGTCCTCGACCTAAAATGTAGAGTTGTTACTCTAGAACTAGTTATCTGCCTTTTAATTTCCTCTGACACCAGCATTCCATGACACAAAAATGACTACACTTGCAGTCAAACCTGACTGACTGCAAACCAAACCACTGTACATAAGTATCTGACAGTATCTTATTTAGCAGGTTCATGAAGTCAGCATGCATGAATGGATGCATGTAGTTCTGTAGTTTTATCCAACGCCACATGAAGGATACGGTCGCTGTAAAGACAGCAGCCCAGCACTGCTGAACTATTTACCCATTAAAACACACTGACAGAAAGCCTAAGTCACACACATGTGACCAACAACTGATCCATCCATTAATACCCCAGCATCTCCATCACCTATGACCAACAATTGATCCATCCATTAATACCCCAGCATCTCCATCACCTGTGACCAACAACAGATACACCCACAGATACCCCAGCATCTCCATCACCTGTGACCAACAACAGATACACCCACAAATACCCCAGCATCTCCATCACCTGTGACCAACAATTGATCCATCCATTAATACCCCAGCATCTCCATCACCTGTGACCAACAATTGATCCATCCATTAATACCCCAGCATCTCCATCACCTGTGACCAACAATTGATCCATCCATTAATACCCCAGCATCTCCATCACCTGTGACCAACAATTGATCCACCCACAAATACCCCAGCATCTCCATCCCCTGTGACCAACAACTGATTCATCCATTAATACCATAGCAGTTCCACCTGAGCATTGAACCAGTTGGCATTCACAACAGCTGTCACTGTAGAAGGGAACTACTCCCTTGTCAACATCTGCTTAGTGCCACAAGCGGTTGTAGTTTAACGGATGATGGGCAGCTGAGCTAGGGGTGTCTTTGGTTGCTTGGTGTGGTGTGATGTGAGTTATTAGGCTGTCGGTGACTCCTTTAATCCATATATTTTCTAGGTCTTCCTCTACACTCTGAATTGTCCATTTTGAAGTTGTACGCTCTGTTTGATGGCATTCTTAGATTCACTCTCATTAGGTGGCTGAACCATTTCAGTTTTTGCTTGTCAATGAATGAAACAATGGATACTGTTCCAGTCATTCTTATCAGAATGGGACTGCTTACTGTGTAATCTATTAAGAGTGATTGCTGACAACAGTGCCTTGAATTTTTCAGGACTGGATATGCATTCTTTATGTCATGTGTTTCTGTGCATTCTTTATGTCATGTGTTTCTGTGCATTCGTTATGTCATGTGTTTCTGAACACTTAGCCTAAGGCTACACTCAGCTTGCCTTAAAGGAATTCCGACTTGAGCCTGTTTCCTTTTGCTTTCACTATGTTGTCCCTGAAGGGGCAGGAAGTGTTCACACTTACAGAAAGGCATGTTGGTGATAGAAAATCACATGCCATAAAAATGACATCACTGGGTGTGTCTGGTTGACTAATCCCTTGGACAGAAAACTTGAAACAATAACTATAACTACCTGATATGTTCTCGTGAATGCAAACAGACTAGCAACTCTATACATTCTAGTGGTAACCCCATACATTCTAGTGGTGACCCCATACATTCTAGTGGTGACCCCATACATTTTAGTGGTGACCCCATACATTTTAGTGGTGACCCCATACATTCTAGTGGTGACACCATACATTCTAGTGGTGACACCATACATTTTAGTAGTGACCCCATACATTCTAGTGGTGACCCCATACATTCTAGTGGTGACACCATACATTCTAGTGGTGACACCATACATTCTAGTGGTGACCCCATACATTCTAGTGGTGACCCCATACATTCTAGTGGTGACCCCATACATTTTAGTGGTGACCCCATACATTCTAGTGGTGACCCCATACTTTCTAATGGTGACCCAATACATTCTAGTAGTGACACCATACATTCTAGTAGTGACACCATACATTCTAGTGGTGACCCCATGTATTTTAGTGGTGACCCCATGTATTTTAGTGGTGACCCCATACTTTCTAATGGTGACCCAATACATTCTAGTAGTGACACCATACATTCTAGTAGTGACCCCATACATTCTAGTGGTGACCCCATACATTCTAGTGGTGACCCCATACATTCTAGTGGTGACCCCATACATTCTAGTGGTGACCCCATACATTCTAGTGGTGACCCCATACATTTTAGTGGTGACCCCATATATTTTAGTGGTGACTCCATACTTTCTAATGGTGACCCAATACATTCTAATGGTGACCCAATACATTCTAATGGTGATACAATACATTCTAGTGGTGACACCATACATTCTAGTGGTGACCCCATACATTCTAGTGGTGACCCCATACATTCTAGTGGTGACCCCATACATTCTAGTGGTGACCCCATACATTCTAGTGGTGACCCCATACATTCTAGTGGTGACCCCATACATTCTAGTGGTGACCCCATACATTCTAGTGGTGACCCCATACATTCTAGTGGTGACCCCATACATTCTAGTGGTGACCCCATACATTCTAGTGGTGACCCCATACATTCTAGTAGTGACCCCATACATTCTAGTGGTGACCCCATACATTTTAGTAGTGACCCCATACTTTCTAATGGTGACCCAATACATTCTAGAGGTGACACCATATATTCTAGTGGTGACACCATATATTCTAGTGGTGACACCATATATTCTAGTGGTGACCCCATACATTCTAGTGGTGACCCCATACATTCTAGTGGTGACCCCATACATTCTAGTGGTGACCCCATACATTCTAGTAGTGACCCCATACATTCTAGTAGTGACCCCATACATTCTAGTGGTGACCCCATACATTCTAGTAGTGACACCATACATTTTAGTGGTGACCCCATACATTCTAGTGGTGACCCCATACATTTTAGTGGTGACCCCATATATTTTAGTGGTGACCCCATACTTTCTAATGGTGACCCAATACATTCTAATGGTGATACAATACATTCTAGTGGTGACCCCATACATTCTAGTGGTGACCCCATACATTCTAGTGGTGACCCCATACATTCTAGTGGTGACCCCATACATTCTAGTGGTGACCCCATACATTCTAGTGGTGATCCCATACATTCTAGTGGTGACCCCATACATTTTAGTAGTGACCCCATACATTCTAGTGTTGACCCCATACATTTTAGTAGTGACCCCATACATTCTAATGGTGACACCATACATTTTAGTAGTGACCCCATACTTTCTAATGGTGACCCAATACATTCTAGAGGTGACACCATATATTCTAGTGGTGACCCCATACATTCTAGTGGTGACACCATATATTCTAGTGGTGACCCAATACATTCTAGAGGTGACACCATATATTCTAGTGGTGACACCATATATTCTAGTGGTGACCCCATACATTCTAGTGGTGACCCCATATATTTAGATACAGCCAGATCCCAAACCTGTATAATCGAACCCCTCAGTGCTAGTCACAGAAAGAAGACTGTCATATGGAGATATGGAGCTTAGCAGACAAAACAACAAACAAGGCGGCTACTCACCGATCCATGGAATGTGGTATGCATAACACAGGCAGTCAGGTCTAGACTGGTGCGCTCGGCCAGTGTGACCAGGTCCTGCTTGATCATGGTCATCGTCTGGTCATCAAATATGTCGTTCCTTTTCACTGCAACAGATCAGGAGAAAACAATGCTTACATTGGAACAAATTAGGGGGGGGGGGGGTCGTCAAAGAGATAAGAGGTACAAACATTTGCACTGCTTAGGGAAAAAATGTTTTCTTTTACATCAACGGGTAAGGGGAATACAATGTTAACATTGGAACAATCAGGAGAAACCAATGTTTACGCTGCAACAGATCATGGGAAGACAGAAAAGGAGGAAACATGTTTTCAGCTATGGTAATGTGCCGACTATATCGTGTTTAGACATAACAAATGTTACTCACAACACGAATAACGTACAGACAATGATGTATGGATAATTATTCTGCAGAGAATTAATTACGTACAAATAACGTAAAGACAACGATGTATGATTAATTATTCTGCAGAAAATTAATTACGTACAAATAATGTACAAACAATGATGTGAAGTTAACATACTATTTCAGAATCATCATCATAGGACACGATTTATTGTTCTAGAAATAAATGGTCTTCAAATTATTTCCTTTGGTAAATCTATTTTAGCTTTCTACTTCAGAGACTGTCTTAACCTCCATTTGAATGCTTACAATTGTAAATAAAACAAGCACCATTTCTCTTCGCAAGGATCTTCTCCTACACTGCTGAAAACCCCCAGCCAGATCTTTCACGGATGAACTGAACCATCAGTCTACACTGTTGCGTCACCTATCTCACCTGTTGTACCTCTAACTGAGCCATCCGTGTACACTGTTGCCTCATCTATCCCACCTGTTGTACCTCTAACTCTGCCATCGTGTGCACTGTTGTGTCACCTTTCTCACCTGTTGTACTTCTAACTCTACCATTCGTGTACACTGTTGCGTCACCTGTCTCACCTGTTATACCTCTAACTCTGCCATCCTTGTACCCAGTTACGTCACCTATCCCACCTGTTGTACCTCTAACTATGCCATCCGTGTGCACTGTTGTGTCACTTATCTCACCTGTTGTACCTCTAACTCTGCCATTCGTGTGCAATGTTGTGTCACTTATCTCACCTGTTGTACTTTTAACTCTACCATTCGTGTACACTGTTGCGTGACCTGTCTCACCTGTTGTACCTCTAACTCTGCCATCCTTGTACACAGTTACGTCACCTATCCCACCTGTTGTACCTCGAACTATGCCATCCGTGTACGCTGTTGCATCACCTGTCTCACCTGTTGTACCTCTAACTGAGCCATTGGTGTACACTGTTGCCTCACCTATCCCACCTGTTGTACCTCTAACTGAGCCATCCGTGTACACTGTTGCCTCACCTATCTCACCTGATGTATCTCTCACTCTGCCATTGGTGTACACTGTTGCCTCACCTATCTCACCTGTTGTATCTCTCACTCTGCCATTGGTGTACACTGTTGCCTCACCTATCTCACCTGATGTATCTCTCACTCTGCCATTGGTGTACACTGTTGCCTCACCTATCCCACCTGCTGTACCTCTCACTCTGCTACACCTTTACACCACTGCCCAACGTTCCCATATATCCTAACTGATTTACATAAATAATATAGACAATACAAATCACGCACAGACAATGACGTACAGTTAAGAAATAACACACAGACAATGATGAACAGATAACAAATTATGCAAAGACTACCAATATATGTAGATAACAAAAGTAACAATTTAGATAAAATTATCTGAAAGAGACCTAAATGTGCAGACAACACACAAACACAGACATGTACATCCCAGGTTAATATTTGGGGCCATTAACATAAATCATTAGGATACAGTTTCATGGAAAAAAATACCATAGGAAAACATGTATCATAGAAAATAAATATGGCAGGAAACAACATATCAACAACTGGCAAACATATGATGGAAGGAAGACGCAACAAACTTAAGTCACCTGGCCACTAATAAAAAAAAAAACATAAATGAAGAAAGACACAGAATGAAGACATGTGTGAATGCATCAAAGACAAATGATGTGGAACTGGTGAGATGGGGAAGCGTAGCGTGGCAACCACATGCAAGCACAAGCAAGGCAGCTCTGATTTTAATTCAACACCTCTCCCTTTCTCTCTCATTTGCATCACCTCTCTTTTTTCTCTATCTAAATCACCCTCTCCCGTAACACTGATCGACGAACTTTTCTGTCTCCCTTGTCTGTCTAAATCACCCTCTCCTGTAACACTGATCGAAGAACTGTCACGGCAGGAAATGTGAGACTATCCTGGTACTGACTTTATGTTAAACCAACAACAAACAATAACAGTCTAGCAGAAACAGACCTGCAGAGACCAGCCTACAACCTCACAGACCCCAGCCTACAAGCTCACAGACCCCAGCTGACAACCTCACAGACCCCAGCCTACAACCTCACAGACACTAGCCTACAACCTCACAGACACCAGCCTACAACCTCACAGCCTACAACGTCACAGCCTACAAGCTCACAGACACCAGCCTACAACCTCACAGACACCAGCCTACAACCTCACAGACACCAACCTACAAGCTCACAGACACCAGCCTACAACCTCACAGCCTACAAGCTCACAGACACCAACATACAAGCTCACAGCCTACAAGCTCACAGCCTACAAGCTCACAGCCTACAAGCTCACAGACACCAACATACAAGCTCACAGCCTACAAGCTCACAGCCTACAAGCTCACAGACACCAACATACAAGCTCACAGCCTACAAGCTCACAGCCTACAAGCTCACAGACACCAGCCTACAACCTCACAGCCTACAAGCTCACAGACACCAGCATACAAGCTCACAGCCTACAAGCTCACAGACACCAACATACAAGCTCACAGCCTACAAGCTCACAGACACCAGCCTACAAGCTCACAGCCTACAAGCTCACAACCTACAAGCTCACAGACACCAACATACAAGCTCACAGCCTACAAGCTCACAGCCTACAAGCTCACAGCCTACAAGCTCACAGCCTACAAGCTCACGGCCTACAAGCTCACAGACACCAACCTACAAGCTCACAGCCTACAAGCTCACAGCCTACAAGCTCACAGACACCAGCCTACAAGCTCACAGCCTACAAGCTCACAGCCTACAAGCTCACAGACACCAGCCTACAAGCTCACAGCCTACAAGCTCACAGCCTACAAGCTCACAGACACCAGCCTACAAGCTCACAGCCTACAAGCTCACAGCCTACAAGCTCACAGCCTACAAGCTCACAGCCTACAAGCTCACAGACACCAGCCTACAAGCTCACAGCCTACAACCTCACAGACACCAGTCTACAAGCTCACAGACTCCAGTCTACAAGCTCACAGACACCAGCCTACAAGCTCACAGACACCAGTCTACAAGCTCACAGACACCAGCCTACAAGCTCACAGCCTACAAGCTCACAGACACCAGCCTACAAGCTCACAGCCTACAAGCTCACAGACACCAGCATACAAGCTCACAGCCTACAAGCTCACAGACCCCAGCATACAAGCTCACAGCCTACAAGCTCACAGACCCCAGCCTACAAGCTCACAGACCCCAGCCTACAAGCTCACAGACACCAACCTACAAGCTCACAGACCACAGCCTACAAGCTCACAGACACCAACCTACAAGCTCACAGACCACAGCCTACAAGCTCACAGACACCAACCTACAAGCTCACAGACCACAGCCTACAAGCTCACAGGCACCAACCTACAAGCTCACAGACCACAGCCTACAAGCTCACAGACACCAGCCTACAAGCTCACAGCCTACAAGCTCACAGCCTACAAGCTCACAGACACCAGTCTACAACCTCACAGTCTACAAGCTCACAGACACCAGCCTACAACCTCACAGTCTACAAGCTCACAGACACCAGCCTACAACCTCACAGACACCAGCCTACAACCTCACAGACACCAGTCTACAACCTCACAGACACCAGTCTACAACCTCACAGTCTACAACCTCACAGTCTACAACCTCACAGTCTACAACCTCACAGTCTACAACCTCACAGTCTACAACCTCACAGCCTACAACCTCACAGACACCAGCCTACAACCTCACAGACACCAGTCTACAACCTCACAGTCTACAACCTCACAGTCTACAACCTCACAGTCTACAACCTCACAGTCTACAACCTCACAGTCTACAACCTCACAGTCTACAACCTCACAGACACCAGCCTACAACCTCACAGACACCAGTCTACAACCTCACAGACACCAGCCTACAACCTCACAGACACCAGCCTACAACCTCACAGTCTACAAGCTCACAGACACCAGCCTACAACCTCACAGTCTACAAGCTCACAGACACCAGCCTACAACCTCACAGTCTACAAGCTCACAGACACCAGCCTACAACCTCACAGACACCAGTCTACAAGCTCACAGACACCAGCCTACAACCTCACAGTCTACAAGCTCACAGACACCAGCATATAAGCTCACAGCCTACAAGCTCACAGACCCCAGCATACAAGCTCACAGCCTACAAGCTCACAGACACCAACCTACAAGCTCACAGACACCAGCCTACAACCTCACAGTCTACAAGCTCACAGACACCAACCTACAAGCTCACAGACCCCAGCATACAAGCTCACAGCCTACAAGCTCACAGACACCAGCATACAAGCTCACAGCCTACAAGCTCACAGACACCAGCATACAAGCTCACAGCCTACAAGCTCACAGACACCAACCTACAAGCTCACAGACCCCAGCATACAAGCTCACAGACCCCAGCCTACAAGCTCACAGACACCAACCTACAAGCTCACAGACCCCAGCATACAAGCTCACAGACACCAACCTACAAGCTCACAGACCCCAGCCTACAAGCTCACAGACACCAACCTACAAGCTCACAGACCCCAGCCTACAAGCTCACAGCCTACAAGCTCACAGACACCAGTCTACAAGCTCACAGACACCAGCATACAAGCTCACAGCCTACAAGCTCACAGACCCCAGCATACAAGCTCACAGCTTACAAGCTCACAGACACCAGTCTACAAGCTCACAGACACCAGCATACAAGCTCACAGCCTACAAGCTCACAGACACCAGCATACAAGCTCACAGCCTACAAGCTCACAGACACCAGCATACAAGCTCACAGACCCCAGCCTACAAGCTCACAGACACCAACCTACAAGCTCACAGACCCCAGCATACAAGCTCACAGACCCCAGCCTACAAGCTCACAGACACCAACCTACAAGCTCACAGACCCCAGCCTACAGGCTCACAGACCCCAGCCTACAAGCTCACAGACCCCAGCCTACAAGCTCAGACACCAGCCTACAAGCTCACAGACCCCAGCCTACAAGCTCACAGCCTACAAGCTAACAGACACTAGCATATTCTTCGTTGTCTTCCTTCCAAACCCAGTTCAAAGCTGCTGGCAAATCTGTGGTGTCCAAGTGGTCACTTCAGCCTTCGGGGCAAACTCCTCTAATGGTACAGTCAAAGGGCGCCCTAAACTGAAACTGTGGAAGGGTCGAGGGGCAAATGGGTGTCAACAAGGGACTAGGCAATAACACCAGCAGCTGGACAGACACAGCTGCTGATGCAGCAGAAGAAAACGTATAATGAGTTTGGTGGGGCGGGGGAGGGGAAGGAATGCTACGAAAAAACAAAATTAAGATGTTTTAAAAGGAATGGGGGATAGTGGAGGGGGGGGGGGGGAGAGAGAAGAGGAGAAGAAGAAAAAAAAAGAAGAAGAAGGAGGGTCGGAGAAATAAAGGAAGACAGGGAAGACATGTAAAGAAAGAAAGGCCGCCGAAACAAATTTGCTACAATCTGCCATCCCATATCGAATGCACATCTTCTCACACCCGGTTAACCAACCAATGACCCTCCTCCCCCACCAATCGTCATTGGGAGGACAAAGAGACTGCTCTCCTCCCAAATTTCTCGACGTTCTTGTAAACCACTGTCCGGCTGTGCGAGCGAGCTCGTTGGTGAGACATTGGGTCCCAATGCCTCAGCACGCACACGCACACACACAATAACAAAACCCAATACGACAGGGGGAAATCGCATCAGCGAGTAAAGGCTACAACCCTGCAGACAACACAGTGGGACAGAAACCTGCACAGATCAAACAGACTGCAGAAAACAAACCCGATCAAACCCACGGCACACACAGGGTTCTGTTAAAGGTGGTTCTTGGAGGCTACCATGCAGTGGGGTGGACCCAATCTATTTCATGACTGACAGACAAACATCCACCTCATGGATAAGAAGCGGGCTGACAACATCTGACAGACAAACATCCGCCTCATGGATAAGAAGCGGGCTGAAAACATCTGACAGACAAACATCCAACTCATGGATAAGAAGCGGGCTGACAACATCTGACAGACAAACATCCACCTCATGGATAAGAAGCGGGCTGACAACATCTGACAGACAAACATCCGCCTCATGGATAAGAAGCGGGCTGGAAACATCTGACAGACAAACATCCAACTCATGGATAAGAAGCGGGCTGACAACATCTGACAGACAAACATCCAACTCATGGATAAAAAGCGGGCTGACAACATCTGACAGACAAACATCCACCTCATGGATAAGAAGCGGGCTGGAAACATCTGACAGCTGTGCATACGTTCTACCTCAAATAGGAATACCAAGGGTGGCTGGGCGGCTGGGCTAGATGAGGCGATTAAGTATAACATAAAAACTGTAAATTAACTGCAGGAAGTCCAGATCTTCTGGAGATGTTATGAGGCCAAATAAACCGGAGACCGTGGTCAAATACAAGCTGGCACACTTGAAGAGAAAGAACCAGGGCAGGTCAAAGAGGTGCATTTTGGTTGCAATGGAGGCGGGCAAAAGGGGGGTGGGTGGGGGGGGGGGGGCTGTCCGTGGCCAAAGCTCTAAAGATCGAGGGTTTGTTTCGCGGAGTTCGTGGACAGACACCTGGATCCCATTGTGGGGAAAAAATAAGAACAGACCCACTGCCTACCCAAACAAGCATGTCGTAAGAGTCGACCTATTGGAAGCTTCCTTCAAAGTCGGAGTGCATCTGCCCAAGCGGCAAGGAACAACCAACTGCACACAAAAAAGCCTGTAAAACAGATGTACACGCAAAAATTAGGCCTGGTTGGCTATAACATGGTCAAGATCTCAAAGACTCAGTTGGGCAAACATATCATTTCAAAGAACTACAGGACTAGTTCACCAAACGATATGACTAGTTCACCAAACGATAGGACCGGCTGACAGAAATAGACGACTGGTTCATAGACTTGCTGACTGACACAACTACAGGACTTGAGGACACGTTGACAGAACTGAAGTACTGGAGGACACGTTAACAGGACTGAAGTACCGGAGGAAAGAACTGGACGACGAGACAGATTCACACAACAACAAGACTGGTTGGTTGGTAGATTAACAAGGCCCTCAAAAATAGACAAATCTGACACGATACATGTCGCCCAGTGAATCGAGGGCGAGGGAGCGACCCTGTGCCAGAGACAATCTGGAGGAGGTTAATGTTTTGGCGACCCCAAACACGCGCACAAACAAAGGAAATACCAGGCTGCGATGTGTGTTTTTTTTCTCACGAACAATCGATGACCTTTGTCCTAGCGTCAGTCAGTCTCTCTCTCTCTCTCTTTCTCTCTCCAGCTAACCCAAGACCACTCCCCGCTGATGGTAGCCATTCATCAGTGACTACCACTAGAAAGACTGGTCCCCCACCCACCAGCATACACTGACACCTGCCATGTACCTAAGCCCCTTGTGTCAGCCATCCTATGTACACAAATAGTTCTTTCCCTGTAACCACGGCCAAGGCAACCACGGCCCAGCCTCCATACATCTATTCTGTTTGCTTACACCGAAACATCCCCTACCCCAAGTTTCCTCCCACTACCTAATCGAGGGAAAGGTATTTAAATACCAGCAAAGTTCATACTCGACCGACAAGTCCCAACGCTGCAGCCACGTACAACCAGTTCTGGAATGTGTGTGTGTGTGTGTTATTGACAGAGAGAGAGAGAGAGAGTTACTGAGAGAGAGTTACAGAGAGAGAGAAAGAGAGAGTTACTGAGAGAGAGAGAGAGTTACTGAACGATAGAGTTACTGAGAGATAGTGAGAGAGTTATTGAAAGAGAGAGAGAGAGAGAGAGAGAGAGAGAGAGAGAGAGAGAGAGAGAGAGAGAGAGAGAGAGAGAGAGTTATTGACAAAAAGAGATAGAGAGAGATAGTTACTGAAATACGTTCTGGATATAATCATCGCTTTAAGAAACTCAAAAGACAGCCGGAACGTGAGCACAGCGACATATAAAGCATCAACATGAGCAAACACGTCAGCAGAAAGAGATAGTGGTGCCAGAAACTGACTAGGCTAGTAGGGCAGGACAGTTGTTGACAGCACAGCCGCCACGCCTTTATTGTGTCCCCCTTTAAGACAGCTTTTATTAGTTCTTTACTTCTGGAAAATGGCAGCTTTATTGTCCATTTTTAAAATCATGTCGTTTTTATTTTTGATAATTATCCGGTAATTACTTTTCCTGGGAACGTGATTTTTGTTTTCCTGAGCTCCTATTTTCATCTCGACGTTAACGTTTATAAATAAACGATACATAAACTGCCATTCTGAACAAAACAGTCACTTTCTTTGTTTTGTTGATCACTTGTAAAGTGAGTTAGGTAACTAACTGAATGTTACCGCACCCACGTGAATAGAAGTACCCAAGTATGACAGTAGATAGTGGCGTTTCTGCAACTGTTGATCAAGGGGGCGTTAAGTTGCGGCTCCTCTTACAGTTGCCCATACGATACTTTTGGATGTATATAAATGTCAGGGTTCTGCTAAAGTTTCAGCTATCATTTCTTTAGCGTCAATAAATATTTCTCATCCACTATTCTGTATACTGCTAGTTCAATAACTTCTTTGTCAAAGCTTTCAGTTTTCTGTTTCCCTGCTCGCTCAAAAGTAGCCGGTCTTAGAGAAAGTCCTGTCTGTAATACCTGGGGCATGTTTTGCTTCTTTTCTGTGGGGTTGAAACAATGATATATACACAACCGCGTTTAAACCTCACATGAGAAATATTTATATAACTGCAATGTTATTTTTTTTTTTCTTAATTCAAACGAATTTAACTTGCAGCGCCATTCTGACAACGCAGGAACTAGCCACACAAATGACGACTTTGCAACTTGTGACGAAACTTGGCAGCACACGGATTTTATAGAGCGTGTCGCCAATTCAGTGCCCCAGTCGTGGTCTTATTCAGAATGTACGTCAATCACTTGATTCGGGGTCGACTGGTTACATTTGAACTTAGTGCTGTATGACTGACTCTTAAAAGGTAGTCCAGCAAGGATCAACGTATATTTATATACCTCAAATAAGTAAAAGTGCATTTTAATTACTGAGGGATATTACAGATGTGGAGAACAATGCCCTGACACCAGTAGACGTTGCACTTCAATTCACAGGATCACTAAGGTGTCCACGACATGGAGGTGACAGCCATTAAATCTAGCCACTCCCGCGACAGAGTCCACAAGTCTCTTGAGAATTGCTTTATTTTCACTTTAGGAACTCTTACTCCCAGGTGCTAAACTGTTAACAGTTTCATCTAAAAATTCTCGATTTACTGCCCTTGGCAGTCGTCGTCTATTTATATTGGCAGGCCCACGTGTCTCCTCATTGCACTGGCAAGATATCAACCAGGCTGCTTCTGGATATTAAGTTAAAGTGTGTATTTGTGTGGTTTTGTTTCATTTATGGGTGTGCTAATGAAGGCTCTATTGCCACAACGTTCACGTTTAGTTTGCGTTTGTTTATTGTGTTGCTCGCTGATCTACATTTCGTTCGGTTTTATATCTTTCCATATTATGATTACTTGTTATGGGGAAACTCAATTCGACATAACGTTGAGAATGATGCCAATATTAATATTTAATGTCATCCACGTATAGTCAATTACAACTGAGGCATAACAACATCTAGAATCAATTTCTAAACGCACTACAGCAAGTTGTGTTGTGACCCAACAAATCTCATTTCAGGATATCCAGAATCAGTCACCTTCTACGACATGCATGTGAGGTGGTCGTGGGCCTATACTTGTTTCCGGCCTAAATGGGAGCCCAGGACCCACTGGGAAAGTGTTTGTCCCTCTGATCTCTCGAATCTCTTTACATCCGGTACGGCTAACTGATCCGGGCAGGAAATGCCTGCACAAGTCAGATGTGTCGGCCGAAAGGCGCAAATAATGCAGCCATGCTGTTGAAAGGACACAGCGTATTTACATCTCCGGATGTACGTGTAAATCGTGCTGAAGTTCCGTGGCCATAATATCCTAACCTGCCTGCCTGCCTCCACGCAACTGTCGGGTTCCAGCCCCGCCGGCCCTACACCACGTTGGTTTCCGAGACTGGACAGAGGTGGCCTTGTCAGCATCATGGTGGAGTCGGCAAACCTGCTGGGTACAGACGGTTGTAGAGAAGACATTTGTTACAAACCTCAAAGGAATATATACCCAATGGCGCCATAAACGGATTATCACTAGTCGCTCAAGTCGGTGGATTGTAATCGGTCGCCCGATGAATGTGAAATAACCAGTTGAGTGAATTGAACCAGTCAAGGAATACAATGTAAAAATAGTAAATATGCAGCAAAGTAAAACAAACAGATATAATTAAATATTCGGTCACAACAAACTATGCAAATAGAATATATACGGTCTCCGTTCGCAATATGGAATGCACGAATAAAAAAAAACTGTTCTGTCGGCTGGATGACTACCCTGCCTACATTGCAAAAGTGGTTGCAGTTTACTGTCGGCTGGATGACTACCCTGCCTACATTGCAAAAGTGGTTGCAGTTTACTGTCGGCTGGATGACTACCTTACCTACATTGCAAAAGTGGTTGCAGTTTTCTGTCGGCTAGATGACTACCCTGCCTACATTGCAAAAGTGGTTGCAGTTTACTGTCGGCTGGATGACTACCCTGCCTACATTGCAAAAGTGGTTGCAGTTTACTGTCGGCTGGATGACTACCCTGCCTACATTGCAAAAGTGGCTGCAGTTTTCTGTCGGCTGGATGACTACCCTGCCTACACTGCAAAAGTGGTTGCAGTTTACTGTCGGAAATTCCAAAACGTTAAGCCGCCATTACTTTTCGATCGGTCTCTCTAACATATGGAATTACACACACTCACGCACATATAACATTACAGTTTCGCCTCTGTTTTATGTTATTTTAACCCGCGTGCTTTTGTTTGTTACCTTAATAATTGTTATTTCATTATTCGGTAGTCTGTAGTTGTATTATTTTAAACTATTACTTGCAACTGTCTTAATTCTATTCTGTGACCTGTATTTTTATTATTACATCTTGTGACCTGTATGTTTATAATTTCATTCTGTGACCCATATTTTTATTATTCCAATCTGTGACCTGTATCTTTATTATTCCATTCTGTGACCTGTGTCTATATTATTCCATTCTGTGACCTATATCTTTATTATTCCATTCTGTGACCTATATCTTTATTATTCCATTCTGTGACCTGTATCTTTATTATTCCATTCTGTGACCTGTATCTATATTATTCCATTCTGTGACCTATATCTTTATTATTCCATTCTGTGACCTGTATCTTTATTATTCCATTCTGTGACCTGTATCTATATTATTCCATTCTGTGACCTGTATCTTTATTATTCTATTCTGTGACATATATCTATATTATTTAATTGTGTGAGCTGTATCTACACCATTCCATTATCTAACATGTATCTATACTAGTCCATTCTGTAACATGCATCTATACTATTCCATTCTGTAACATGTATCTATACTATTCCATTCTGTAACATGCATCTATACTATTCCATTCTGTAACATGCATCTTTACTATCCCATTCTGTAACATGTATCTATACTATCCCATTCTGTTACATATAGCTATACTATTCCATGCTATAACATATAGCTATATTCCATGCTATAACATGTATCTATACTATTCCATTCTGTAGCATGTATCTTTACTATTCTATTCTGTAACATGTAACTATAGTTTCCCATTCTGTAACTTGTAATTTCCCTATTCCATGCTGTAACATGTAACTATACTATCCCATTCTGTAACTTGTATCTACACTATTCCATGCTGTAACCTGTATCTATACTATTCCATTCTGTAACATGTATTTATACTATCCATGCTGTAACATGTATCTATACTATTCCATTCTGTAACATGTATCTATACTATTCCATTCTGTAACATGCATCTATATTACTCTATTCCAATTGGCCACGTCTGCCCGTTTGACTCTAGACCCGAAACATTCTCCGATGTGAAGGCAATCTACCGTAACTGAACAACTACGTCATCAACGGTGACAGGATATTCGCCTGGTTTCATCTCTCTCTCCGTTCCCGGGCATCAGTTCTCGCCAGGTAATAACAGCCTTACTCTCTTTCCGTGACGTGGGCAGGGAATGCGCGGCGGTGCCGCTGGCGCCAGTGCAGAATCCTCTAGATCTGGTACCACGACGTCACTTTCTGTATTGATTGGCACTTGTACTGTTGGACAGATGCTGAAGACCTTGCCAACAGGGTTAGTGATGTAGCTAACGGGGGCAGCAGAAACGCGAGGCTCCAGGCACTTTGACAACGCCCCTTCTCCCCCCTCCCTATCAGAACACGTGTAAGAGGGATAAATGGCACCCCTAACTATGTACAGACAGACGCTCTCTTGTTGAATATATGATTGTACTTGACACATGACTACAACTACATTATTGGGGGCTGTCCTGGTGTAGCGGATAGACGCTCCTCTGAGGATCCGAAGGTCGTGGGTTCATGTCCCGACGGAACAGGACTTGTTTCCTTTCAAACATGACCTTGGCTCCCAGGTCGACCCAGTCTTAAATAAGCACCAGGTAACGTCAAGGGAAGTAAAGGCGACCGACATGATGTTGACCATATCACCTACCAAGTAGTCTATAAAATACAGGACTAGCCCTAGGTGCCAACAACGCTCCAATGTGTGATTACAAGTTTCTTTACAACTGTATGATTATTTTTTGGCAGTCAGCATATTTGCCATCTAAACGTTCTCTAATATATTGTCACTGTGTGTGTGCGTGTGTGTGGGAGAGAGAGAGAGAGAGAGAGAGAGAGAGAGAGAGAGAGAGAGAGAGAGAGAGAGAGAGACCGCTACAGTGATCACAAATACATTCTATTACCGTTAAATCTAGTTCATGTTTGACAGCAGTGATGACGTCACACCCGTGGCCTGGTAACCGAGGCCGTGGCACGGCAACCCTGCAGGCTACCCGGCATGTTGTCCTCACCAGGTAATCAAGAGAAAGAGGACGGTCTGCCACTGCTATCCCGCCCGCCCCGGTACAAACACTTTGCCCTCACAAGCAAACCATCCATGAAAAACCAAAAGGACCGGGGAGGTGGGGAAGGGGGGGGGGGGGGATTAGTGAGTTTAGGGCCTGTAACTAAGGTACCTACAAATTCGAACATAATCCGTTCCCAGACGGCGTTGGAATTTTTAAGCAATTTTCGTCACTGAAAATAATGGAAACTAAAGTAATGTGTTCCGGGGTCGGTGTATTAGCATTTCAAATTTTAAAAAAGTAATGGCCCAAAAACAGTACACTGTAACAATAGTTTAAATACGCGATGATTAGACTGATATTAGAACACTTTAGTTTTCAAAAGGACATAAAAACGGTACTAACTGAAGCTAACTGGATCCAAATGGTGACACAGGAGACAGAAGTACGAGCAGGAAGGCGTCTTTAGGAAGGTTGTTGTTTGAAAAGTGACCTGCCTTCCCTAACTGCATCAGGAGGAGTCCTTTCTGGTGTTTGATATCGTAGTCGTTCACCACTTCAGGGGTGTTAGGGTCCAAAGTGCTCTGGTGTTGTTGGCTACCATTTCTAATTATTCTCAAATGTTCCATAATGTTATCATTGCATAAGTTGACACAATTGTTAACTGGGGTTTCTGGCAAGGTGCCACCTCTTGCACTGCCGACCCCGTCGTTAAGGGATCTTGGGTTTCAGCAGCGAAAGTAATCCTTCCAGCTTCCCGCGTTTCCTCCCTGCTCTTTCTCCCCGGTAGAAAACCTTCCAGCTTCCCGCTCTTCCTTCCCGGTAGAGAGCCTCACAATGTCCCCAGAGAGCCTCACAATGTCCCCAGAGAGCCTCACAATGTCCACAGAGAGCCTCACAATGTCTCCAGAGAACCACACAATGTCCCCATAGAGCCTCACAATGTCCCCAGAGAGCCTCACAATGTCCCCAGAGAGCCTAAAAATGTCCCCAGAGCCACACAATGTCCCTAGTGAGTCACACAATGTCCTCAGAGAGCCTAAATATGTCCCCAGAGCCTCACAATGTCCCCAGAGAGCCACACAATGTCCCCAGAGAGTTACACAATGTCCCCAGAGAGCCTAAAAATGTCCCCAGCGAGCCTAAAAATGTCCCCAGAGCCACACAATGTCCCTAGAGAGCCACACAATGTCCCTAGAGAGCCTCAGTCTCCAGTAGGCAATGGATTAAGGACTACTGGTACTTTTGTTGTCGTTTATATAGCAACTCTTCCTCAGCATTTGGCAAACAAACGCACACTAACCACCAACCATGCCACTCAGAGGTCGCCGTTGACCTCATCCTACAATCATACACGCGTGTTGAGAGATTTGGGAGAGAGGGAGGTGAGAAAGTGAGACAAACACGGACACAGATACCGGGGAAGCCAGACATGAAGAGAGGCAGACCGGCTACTTGGTATGGAACCATTACATGCTAACTCCCAGCAATGTTTCTGGTATGGAGATCTGCAACAAGGCAGGTCCACGGAAGGTTTCCATTCTGTTTTTGTTTTCCTATCTCTAGGGTTTAGAAGAGTATCGACGATGCCGCCCGAGACCACAGCCTAGTCTGCTGGTGACCACCCAGCCAGTCTGACCAGTACTAAAAACAATGGTGGACACTGTGAGAATTGACACAGTAAATAAACGCTGCCCACATCATACTGATGGCAACACCAATCAAAGGCCGACTATGTGGGACAGCACACATCATACTGATGGCAACACCAATCAAAGGCCGACTATGTGGGACAGCACACATCATACTGATGGTAACACCAAGCAAAGGTCGACTATGTGGGACAGCACACATCATACTGATGGTAACACCAAGCAAAGGTCGACTATGTGGGACAGCACACATCATACTGATGGCAACACCCATCAAAGGTCGACTATGTGGGACATCCCACATCATACTGATGGCAACACCCATCAAAGGCCGACTATTTGGGACAGCACACATCATACTGATGGCAACACCCATCAAAGGCCAACTATGTGGGACAGCACACATACTGATGGTAACACCAATCAAAGGCAAACTATGTGGGACAGCACACATCATACTGATGGTAACCCCAAGCAAAGGCCGACTATGTGGGACAGCACACATCATAATGATGGTAACACCCATCAAAGACCGTCTATGTGGGACAGCCCAAACTGGGCCGTTACTTCTTCAAACCCACATCAATGACCAGAACGTGTAACCTTACTGTAGTAGTGTAGACAATCCAGCCAGTAACCAGTTGACGAACACTACAGAAGATAACCAAAAGATGTGGCAAACTATAATAGTACCGTTGATCAAACAACAAAATTTATGTTTGTACCCTAGATCACGAGGAAAAAAGAATGAATGTATAAATAGATTAGAAGGAAAACTATAAATGTAGTGTGGATCAACAGAAAGGAGAAAACCAATTGTATTGTGGATCAACAGAAACAGTATGAGTGTACTGTGGATCAATAGAAGGGTGACTGTACTGTGGATCAAGGGAAAAGTGATTGTACTGTGGATACAGGGAAACACTAGGATATTACAGTGGATCAAGGGCCAACGAACTAACACTGACAACTACATGTGGAAGCAAACCTACTGCTTACATACAGTGTCATGTTCACTGGAGCCTGAAACAGACTGGTCTTCTCAAAGGTCACATCTGTTTAGACTCAGGTATGTCAGAGAGCTGAGGCGAACAGACAGGGTAACAACCCACCTGGGACACAAGCCTAGTGTAACAAATGGGTGTGGAATAGGAACCCGG
This sequence comes from Candidula unifasciata, assembly GCA_905116865.2. Lineage (NCBI taxonomy): Eukaryota > Metazoa > Mollusca > Gastropoda > Stylommatophora > Geomitridae > Candidula > Candidula unifasciata. The sequence continues at coordinate 69,309 of CAJHNH020007079.1, forward strand.
CATCATTTACCTGGGACCAAACAGTTTAAAAAAGATAGTCGTAGGTCTGAAATGTAGAGGACTACTGAATGTAGACAGACACATGAAACAATGGACAGTGCTCATACAGTCAACATACAATGCACACCTTAAAGACACCATCATGTGAAGTGCCTGAAGATACAGACAGACAGAGCGCCTAAAGACACAGACAAGTGGTTAGCCTGAAGACACAGACAGGCGGAGAGCCTAAAGACACAGACATGTGGTTAGCCTGAAGACACAGACATGTGGTTAGCCTGAAGACGCAGACATGTGGTTAGCCTGAAGACACGGAAAAGCTGACAGCCTGGGAAGCTTGAAGACGAAAAGACTGACGACACAGCACAGCATGAAAGCACATAGCTGGGCAGTCTGAAACCACATATTTCATAACCTTATGACCGTCAACACAGTGCCACAGTAACAAGGACTCACCTGTCTGCACAAATCTCCGTTTCATCTGTCGTTTACGTTTCTGCAACATCCGATGACTAATCTCTTCCCGGGTTCGGCCGGACTTCACCCCGTTCTGGTTAGGAGCTGTGAAGTGGCCGTTGACATGTCTCTCTAGGGCCGCCTGTGAATGGAAACGTTGGCCGCAGTTGTCCAGTATGCACTTAAACGGTCGATGGCCGCTGTGGCTGACCACATGGCGCTCCAGCCAGGAGCCCGACCAGGAGGGCTTGTTGAAAACCTTGCAGTCCGCCCACAGGCAGGCATAGGTTTTCTTCTCAATCTGTGTCTCCACGTGTTTTCGGATGTGTTCCAGGAGATCACTGGTGTCCAGGTGACAGGAACAGCCGCGCCATCTGCAGGGAACGGTAGGCGGGGTGACCGGCGAGGCGGGCTCCGTCACCAGCGAGGATAAAGACGGTAATGAAGAGGATGTGACGAGTGATTTTGATTTACATAACATGGATGCCGAAGCCTGTGGCGAGGGCGGCTGAGATAATGACTTCTGTGCGCTATTGCTCGACGGATGCCTTTGGCGAAGGCTAAGGACGGTAGCATTTGGGGAAGCTGATATGCATTTGGATGAGGATGCAACAGCAGAACTGGAGCCGAGATCGTCCTTTTCATCACTGTCACTGCTGCTATTGTGATTGCTGCTGCCTATATTGGAGGAGATTGATCCCTGAGTTGGTTGGTGAAGCTGCTGCTGCTGCTGCGAAGCTGGAGCAACAGATAATGACACTGATGAAGCTGATAACAGTGATAAAGGTGGTTGAGGTCGTTTGGCACTGTTGGGGTCTTCAACCACTGCGTGAGATTTGCTGCCTACTGAAAGGATGGAAGCTGAAGTTGAATGCGTCAAGGAATCTGTGTTCCCCTGACTATGGCAGTTACCTATAGGCCTGCCGTTATGACAGGCTGCAGTTACTGACTGTGTTGGTGGAGATGGCGATTGTGACTGAGATGATGATATAGATGTAACAATAACAGCGGGATGGTGGTGTCCCATGCACTTAGTACACGCTGTCCTCATGTTCAAGCCCAGACAACAATGTGGTCGGGTGCCATTCTGATAGCCATTTGGGGCCTTGACGCCGTTGGTTCCAAACTCGTGCTTGAGGCCATTCTGACCAAGAACAATTGCTACGTCAGAGCAGAGCTTATCCTTGATGGCTGTAGTATGTGCCACCAACCCGTTTATGGACCCCATTGATGGCGACCTTTGAGTACGCCTTCGAGTCACCGCTGTGGCCGTGTCACCTGCTTCGCTCAAGGCGGCATCCAGGGACCTTTTCCTGGACACGAAAGTCTTGAGGCATTCTTGGCTGCTGGTAACGCTGCTCTCCCCGGGCGAGGACGGGAAACAATGTAGGGTAGCGGGTCGAGGAGAGCTAGCGGACATTTCCTCACACTCGCACGGTTCCTCCACATCGTGCTTCTCTGTGCAGAGCACACCCATCCTGCTCAACCGCGAACAGATGCCTGTTGTGTCACTGCCGGAGTTGCTTTCGAGCAAACTACAGGTTTCCTTCAGCGAGCCAGTGGTGCAACTGTTGTCGCAATGAGTCAGGTGATTGTTGTTGTTGTTTCCGCTGCTGCTGTCGTTGCTGCCTTTAAGAGTTGGGAAATGGTTAAGGTGACTGGTGCTGTGTGAACTGGTAGATTCTACCCATCTAGTGTCCCGACGTGTCCTTATATCGGAACAGACATACTCCGACCTGGAGAAGAGACATGAGGATATAGCCATTAATATGTGCAATGGAGGTGAGAGTACATATACTAAATCCCAGTATAAAATGAGGTGATTAGATAGGCCGCTGATTATAGGACATAATGCTGACGACAACACGTAACGACCAGCACGTCACCCGAGTTAACTACGTGAGAGCAGAGGTTAGAGCATACAAGCCCGGCATGCTTGAACAGACACGCCACAAGTTCCCATCCGCTGATTATAGGACATATTGCTGACGACAGCACGTAACGACCAGCACGTCACCCGATACCCCCCTGAAGTGGTAGTTTGGCGCCGTTTCGTATCTTCACAGCAGAAGCGATTGGATGTAACCTTTAACAGCTAACACTGAACTGGCAACCAGACAGCCTGACGTCACATAGGCAGTGATATGTCAGATATATTTTATTGACAATGTCATGGGTTGTTAAATAATCAAATAATAAGTATCCTATCGAATATCAAACAAACACATACATAAGTAAGCGGGAAGAACAGGAACAAAAAGACAGACACACACACACTCATGATGTAGTATACAAAGTAGACTGTCGTGACCGTCAAACTAGCCACCTGGTTGTCATTGATGGTGTATCCACTCTAATAGCTCTTAGATGACCACCTGGCACATTCCCAACACTGAAAACGTGATTAACCAAAGGCTAAGTGCAGCCCGCGTCCCTCAGTGTTGTACTCAATCACCAAGCGGTTCATCACCTTCCGCCCTTTAGCCCTAAAGGGGCATAGACCCTCCACCAACTCCGGCCAAGTCATCTGATCTTTTGTTATCGCATGCACCGGCTTTTCTGGCTTCATTCTCTAGCTTTCTTCTCTGTGTGTTTTGGGGTTTGCCTTAATTCACCGGCCCCCAGAGAAACTCGTCGGTTCTAGTGCGTGGACATTTTAGTTATAGGCTAATGAGTGTCCTTTCCAACGCTAGCATCTTGTCGTCCATCACAGCCTGATTAAAAAAAAACTTGATCTTTCCCAAATCTCGACATCAGCGATTTTAGCATACCATTTAATTTTGTCTAGTCTGCGCAAGCACCAGTTAATGAATGAAAGTAGGTAAGTAAGATTTAATCATTCTCCGTGTTTCAGCTCCAGACACAGTAGTAAGATTAGAGCTTTATGTTATGTTCAGCAAAAGTTTTTATTTTCTTTTACTTCCCCAAAATTTCTAACTATCTAAGAACTCTTCCCTTTTGTGTTCGTATTTAAATATCTCTAGCAGTTGCCCGTCCTTACACGCTGCGGCTGGGTGGGGTCTGTGGTCAGGAGAAGAATTTTTACCGGAACCTCACTTCGATAGATGCACAGTCCTTCTCAGGACCAGCAATACTTTATCGTTGATACACCGGCTGAAAAGGTTAGCCAATCAACAGTCGCCCAGAGAATTCACATGACCCCAATGAATGAAGTGTCTTTACCGTCTGTACAAGTTACGTACCCTTTCTTACACCTTCAGTCGTATTGGGCTTCTAGGACCAACCCTGCAATTTTTATAGGTGAATGGTTACAGCTATGATTTTCCATCTTCAATTTTTTTTTTCTGGAATACAGCGAAGTCAAGTCTTTCTTTGTCCCTCCCTATTTCCTCTTCTCTGAACAAAAACAAACACACATTGGTCAGGTAATTCGCTGATCCGGCAATTACAGAGAAACCAGGGAACTGATTAACAACATCCTAACAGAAAGCATGAGCCTTCAATGCATCATGAGTGACTGACAATGTTATCATGGCAACGATAACACCATTTTTTAGCAACACGTATAACACAGCTTGCTGATCACCATCCATGGCACACACCTGGCTATCAAATACATCGGTGGAACCACAACACAGAACAGATTTTACAATACATCAGTGAAACCACGACACAGAAGAGATTTTACAATACATCAGTGAAACCACGACACAGAACAGACTCTCTACAATACATCGGTGGAACTACGACACAGAACAAATTCCTACAATACATCGGTGGAACCACGACACAGAACAAATTCTACAATACATCGGTGGAACTACGACACAGAACGGTTACAACCACGACACAAACAGATTCGGATACATCTACAACACAGAACAGATTTCTAGAATACATCGGTTGAACCACGACACAGAACGGATTCTACAATACATCGGTTGAACCACGACACAAAACAGATCCTACAATATCATCGGTGGAAACACGACACAAAACAGATCCTTACAACACATCGGTGGAACCACGACACAGAACAGATCCCTACAATATATCGGTAGAACCAAGACACAGAACGGATTCTACAATACATCGGTTGAACCACTACACAAAACAGATCCCTACAATGCATCGGTGGAACCATGACACAGAACAGATCCCTACAATACATCGGTGGAACCATGACACAGAACAGATCCCTACAATACATCGGTGGAACCACGACACAGAACAGATGCCTACAATACATCGGTGGAACCACGACACAAAACAGATCCCTACAAACATCAATAGAACCACGACACAGGCCCTACAATATACCAGTGTTCCAGATTCTGACCAGACCCTACAATTATTCGCTGAAACCACAACACTGATCAAACTTCAAGAAATATCAACCTGGTGCACGAGATCCCACTAAGATATCTAGGTGTATTTACTTACCGGACCACCAACTCTGCGGCAACACTGACCGTACTCCAAAGAATACAGTCCAATTATATGACCGTGTCAACAGTCAAAGAAGCACTAGCAGTCGCCACTGACGGGCGCTGACATACTGTGCCAGACCAGACTTATCCGTCCTTTTTATCAGCGCGTGTTTTACCACGGGGCGGCAACCAATGTCTTGACGTCTGGCGAGAAGAAGTCGCGAGGCGAGCAGCAGAGCAGCCATGTTATCGGAATTTGCATGCGACACCTAAACCAGATATTACGTGTGCAGGTCGCGGCCCAGGTGAAAATAGAAACGGCTAACGTTAACACCACCCCCCCCCCCCCTCAGGACTGCCCTGATTATGGACAGATAGCATGGGGGGGGGGGGGGGGGAAGAGGAAGGATGTCAAGTGTGACCCAGATCTACGTTTCAACCGGTGCAGAAGCTCTAGGCATCAGATACTACAGCCAGTCGGTATTCCAGCTCTCCACTTCCGGTGTGTCTAGTCGGCACAAAGGACTATGGCACCCAAAAAACTATATCAGTTTCTTTACTGGAGACATTTATCTATTTAACCAACTTAGACAAGGAAGCAGGCAGGCTGAAAATACCTAGTTATATTTTAACACACGAGAGTGGGGGAATTCCTGTAATGTGAGGTCATAAAGAAAGTCAAACACAAGGAAGTTGGCAGGAAACAGAACAATGAATGATGTGACGAGGAAGTTGAACCTCATAATTACGGGGACAGAGATGGATTACCTAGAACTGGAGAGGGGAGGGGGAGTTCCGACATGAACGGCTGAGAAGACTGACAAGGTCAGCGGTACTGAAACCATGGCAACGAAGAGACATTATTTACTGTTTGACCTTCCATACTCTCCCTAACAGAACAAAGAATAATGATGACTGATTGTCTATTAACACACAACCCCCCCCCCCCCCCTCTTCTCTCTCCCCTTAATTAGAAAGAATAAAGATGCGCAAAATACCATTATTTAAAATAAATATGCACAGGAATATTGCGAAACAATACAGCGACACGGATAATTGAAAACGAGACGAGACAAAGCCAGATAAAAGCCTACAGTCCCCGTTGTAAAAAGCCTCAGGACAAAACAAAGCGACAATGTTAACAGAGGATATTTACAAACAGAACAGCATCTTTAACACGCAAGAAACTGTCAGTGGTGCTGAAATTAAAAATTAAAGAGATGGAAACAACGACGGAAGGTAAGAGGGGAGGTCTAAATCACAGGCCGAGCCGTCTGTCAGCCAAGGCACCATGCATGTCTGTCTCTGTATGCACGCCCATGCGTATGTACGTGTGTGTGTGTGTGTGTGTGTTAGAGAGAGAGAGAGAGAGAGAGAGAGAGAGAGAGAGAGAGAGAGAGACAGGTGAGAACGTACTCGGCTTCTCTAGAACGATGTCACACAAGCAACATATAAGTCACATGTGTAAGTTCATGCCAGTAGAGGCTCACCGACTTGCAGTGTGAAACCCCCACGGGACTGGCGGGTAGACAAGCAAGCGAGACAGAGGTCGTTGACACAACCATGATTCTTTCCGACCGCAGCCTACATTTGAACGCTGGGCTTTCATGGCAGACGCCACCGTGAGATACTATCTCACCCTCTGTAAACCTTAAAGGCACCCCCCACCTCCCCCACCAGATATCTAGGAGCAAACATGTCGTAGAGTACATAACAGACTGATCATTTTTATATTGAAAAACCTGAGTGTGGCTACCAGGTGAACACAACCTACAAGTGGAACCAAGTAAAAGGTCACTAGGAAGTAGGGGCGGCCCGGTTTGATGTTGATCGCATCAGACGTCTGATGGCGACTGGTCTGTTGCACAGCATGTAAGATGCTCCCATTGTCGCTTAAGTCTCCTAGACTGTTACTGACAAGATGGACTAACTTCTATTCAACTGTTCTGTTCCCTCCTGGATAAATGCACTCAACACACCAATGCTATCATATCAATATCCACCGCACCGTCCCCCAGGGCCATAAGAGCAGCAAGATCCTCTTCTTCTTTGCATCCTCTTTTACCGCTTCGGGTGTTGAGGGAGATGTAAGGTCCTGCTTGGTGCTCTTCTGGCTGCTTCAACCATAGATACATCGTGGTGCTGTTGAGTTTCTCTGATGTTATCTTCCCATCTTGTTCTTGGTCTACCTCTTGCTCTACGTCCCTCTCCTCTTTTGGTATATGCCTTGTATGGTATAGCATCAGAAGGCATTCTCGCCAAGTGGGCAAAACCATTTGATCCGCTGTCTGTGTATGTATGTAATTTAGAATCGAATTGATCTTGTATGACCCCATTGCTGACTGTATCTCTTCTGGTCACTCCTATAGTCATTCTCAGGCACCTCATTTCCATGGTTACTAATATTTGTTTTAATGTTTTGTTGTGAGTGACCATGTCTGGCACTGGTAACATAAGGTGGGAATAAATATGCTTTGTATGAGATGTTTCTTTGTGCTGATTGGGATTGCCTTATGCTGTAAGAGGGGATCTAGCTGGCCTAATACTTGGCCTGCTTTACTGCATCGGATGTTTATTTCTTCATCCAGTTTACCATCTTCAGTGAATGTTGTTCCAAGATATTTAAACTCAGATGCGTGTTTAATATATGTATGCCCTAATGCTATGTTTAAATCCCGCTTTGTTGTTGTTGTTGTTGTTGACATTACTTCTGTCTTTTTGATGTCCATTCTCATATTATTTGATTCATTCTTCATTGATGTATCTTGGTAGTTTATCAGCTCTTGGTGCTTTATATTTGCGGAACTGCTTAATGACTTTAACTACTCAGTATTTATTACAACAATTTCAAAATTATAGGACTATAAGTCTCATCAGTCATCACAGTAAAGTCATGCCCAGGATACTCCTAAACAGATTAAAGCAGCATGCAGAAAAGAACATAGCAGAGGAACAGACGGGTTTCCGAGCTGGAAAAAGCACGGTTGAACAGATATTTAATCTACGCATATTATCTGGGCAATACCAACAGCACCAAAAAAAATCTAGCCTATGAGTATGGCGTGCAGCACTCTGGAACACAAGTACAATATGGGTAAAACCCTCATTCGTACTATGGAACATCTCTATGCCAAGGCCAGCAGTGCTGTCACGCTGAACAGACAATTGGGAAGCTGGTTCCGAACAACAGCAGGAGTCCGGCAGGCCGCCTCCTTTCTCCAACACTGTTTAACATCTTTTTAGAAAGAATTATGACTGATGTCCTAGAACAACTTAATGGAACAGTTAGTATCAATGGTCGAAATATAACAAACTTAAGGTTTGCAGATGACATCGATGGGTTGGCCGGAGAAGAAGAACAAGAACTAGTCGAGCTTGTAAATCTACTCGATGAAACATCAACCAAGTATGGGCATGGAAATAAACGCAGAAGAAAAAAAGTAATGACAAATAATGCAGCTGGCAGAATGTCACCAGTCTACGTTAAAGGCCACACATCAGAACAAGTGCTCATTTCAAATAGGTCAGATCCATCCCGGTCACGATCAGAAATCATGTCTAGGATTGCCAGGACAACATCAGTCCTTGCCAGGCAGCAAACATGGAGATCCAAAAACACTGAATGCAAAACTAAGATTGGATTGCTTCGAACACTAGCTATTAGTATATTTACATATGGCTGTGAAACGTGGACCTGAACAGCCTCTCAAAAACAGTGCTGCAGGGCTCAGTAGAGGGAAAGAGGAGAAGAGGCAGACCAAGAAAGACCTGGTTATGGCATGAAACCACGAAGTCGATAGCAACAGACCGCCAAAGGTGGAGAGAGAGATGATTGACAGTCGACAGAAACTGGTGACCCAACGACACGCAGTGTTACGGGATGTTGATGATGATGAATGAGTAAATCAGGTTCTAGCACTGTTGCTTCGTAGTCTTTGGTTGTTCAGTCCTGGCAATCTCCTAGCGGATAAAGAGCTCATGTAAAAAACAAACAACTGTCATGTATCTATGCGTCCGGACAACAGCTGGGAGCTAAAACTATCATGTATCTATGCGTCCGGGCAACAGCTAACTTAAAGCTAAAACTATCATGTATCTATGCGTCCAGACAACAGCTGGCAGCTAAAACTATCATGTATCTTATGCGTCCGGGCAACAGGTAACTGGGAGCTAAAACTATCACGTATCTAATCTATGCATCCGTTCAATGGCTAACTGGAAAAGGGGGGGGGGGGGGTAAAAAAATGCATTCAACGGCTAACTGGGAGGTAAAACTATCATGTATCTATACATCCGGACAACAGTTAATTGGGAAAGGGGGGGGGGGGGGTGTAAAAGCTATCATTAACCCACGCATCCGTACAACAACTAACTTGTAAAAACTATCATGCATCCATGCAACAGCTTACTGGGAGGTAAAACGATCATGTATCCACGCATCCGTACAACAGCAGACTTCGACAGGACGCTATTACTTGTCAGCCACCCCCCCCCCCCCCCAAGATGGTAGGTTGTGTATTGACTAAGGTATGTTATTTTCTACGCCAAGAAGTAATGGCACTTTTCTGCCACTGACGCGACAGTACAAACAACTATCTGGTAACCACGGCACTTTCTTCCAACATTGTAACCCGGCGTTACTGACGCACGTTGCGAGTCTGGTATCAGAGGGAGATAATCAAACGGTTGGGTATTTCGGTGACGCAAGGGGCGATCTTTAACGACACCCATGGAGTCCCTTTCTTCTACCGATGTCCTTAACCCGGTCATCAATAGTCACATGGGGACAGGCTGGGGTCGTACACATACTTGTGTCTTGCCACTTTGGATGTTTTACATCCAGATTTAGATGTTTTCCCTTGCATTTAGATATGGTTTTTTGACGTTTAGATGGTAGATTTCTTTGTAGATGTTTTTATTTGGAGTGAATTTATCACATCTAACCTAAGAAACAGGATAAAATTTGACCTCTTAAATGCTATCTTGACAATAAAATTCGGCCTGATAAGAGTAGGAAAAGGCTGTTCCACTAATCAGCTTCCTGATTGAGTATTAAAAGACAGCATAACTGAGTCATTTTGGATCTGAAACTTCAACTTTATTATCCAAGCTAAGTTTATCCCGTGGATCTATCAATTGCTATGTAGTTTGTGACTCTTTCCATTAGGGTGTTTTTTTTTTAGATGTTTCCCACGCAAATTTAAATGTTTTTACATATTATTTGACTCCGTTTTGGATGTTTTTTTGTTTAAAAAAAGTGGCAACACTGGTCTTGACTCTTGGCTAGTTGTGTGTGCCTAACAGGAGCGCACCTAGTCAACACTGGCCCCACACAAAATGTCTGGATTGTTGATAGGAAGAGTTTGTCAGACATAAAGACGTGTGTGATACCAGACATAAGACGTAGAAGTCATGTGTCTGGTTTCACAAGACGTCTGTCTGGTCGCACTCGGATGTGGTCAGCACCAGCAAGACGGCCAGAATCCAGATGAGAAAATGTCCCCACAAGAAAACGTAATTAGAACACATTAAATAATGCAGCATCTGTGCACGTCATCGACACACGCCGCTATCATAATCTAGTATTCAAATGCATATTTGAACAGCCAGCGACGACGTCTGCGCAAGTTAAACAACTGTAATTAAAGGCGTGACGTGATGAAATAAACATTTCCAGACAACCAAACAAGGGAAAGGAAAACATCTCTTCAAGATTCGTAACAACAACAATAATAACAACATTGTGATGTGATTCATCATCATCACGTGCCCTGACGGGTGACGATTAAAGTTAATAGCATCGTCAAAGATATCTGTCGTCGGTCGGAAGGGGAGTTAGATCTAG